>CM039473.1:9184975-9394130 GCA_022433065.1 Begonia loranthoides
TATGTTGTGGATGCTCTCTGTGCTTTAGTTTTCTATGATATTCCTATGTGCAAGTTGTTGTAGGGTGATTCCTTGGTTGTGCCTTATTGTGAGCCTGTACGTTTAGTTGTGCTTTAGCTCTTGTGATATTCCTATGCTTTATGTTGCTGTAAATGTAATTGTTTGGCTTGTACTTGTTGATGGTTTCATTGTTGAGTTTCCTGCTATAAATCAAACCCTTGAGCATGATATCTAAAATGAGTAATTATAATTAGTGTAATTAACTTGCATATTGAGCATGTTAACCCAATTAAAAATTTGTCAAGGATGTTAACCTAATCAATTTAGCTAGTTAATTAATAAGAGCATGTTAATAAACTTAGGTTGTAAACATTTAAGCATGTTATTGTTCTTGAATATTGTCGTGCATTGTTTTGACCGCTATAGTTGATATATGAACTCTTAGTATGTTGTATGTATGTTTAGGATAGTCTCATGACGATAGAAAAAATTAGGAAAACTACCACCGGGTGGCCACACGTCTTGAGTGAGAAAAATTACTAATCTTTCCCTTATCGGGATTACAAGACTAATTAACATAATTAATTAGAAATAGTAGAATTCCCCAAACTCCATGTTCCACGTACGAGCTATTCCTAAAACACGTACTATTCATAAAATACGTAATTACATTAGTGGCTTGCGGCAAATTCATTCCAAAGATTCGAGTGGCATCTCATATGCATAAACCCATTTTCTTACTAAGCCTTTAGGCTCATGTCTTACTTGCGATGTAGGTACACAAGATGCGCGGAAATCCTTGATCAATGAAGAAGCAATCAATGAGGGATTTGCACCTACAAGCTTGTGGTTGGCCAGGCTACAAGTAGTACAAGACAATTGAGTTGTAATTAAATGAAATTCAGTTATCTCTTTCTAAATTGTAATTAAATGGTTAGTTTATTTCCTTTTATTATTTATGCTTCCACAAATGTTTTTATTTCTGAAAATGATTTATTTCCACAATGTCTTAAAGTGTTTCTAATGGTGCGGCTTGCACTTTAATATGTTTTTCTTAAAATTTAACACATTTTAAATGTATAAAAAATCTGGGTCGTTACACCACGTGGGAAAACTTGCCAGAGGAGCAGCTGGAGGAAACCAGCTCCAGTTTGATCCAGTACGAACACATGGATAACAGTTCACCCTCCCCTGCCATCACGTTCACCCCTGCCATCACCGCTGTCACCAATTCGTCTACTGAATCATCTGTTATAGAGTCGAGTTACTCGATAATCAACAATTGAAACACTTACCTAGGACAACCACAAAGAGAAATGCTGCCTCACGGTTTGCTCACCTCACCACCAACTCGGACATTCTGAGCCCTAGCTCGCTATAGCACGCTAGAAGCTAGACGTTGTGCATGTTGCGAAGGAGCCCAGCTCACCGTTGTCATCCCCATTCTCCCGTTGTCACTCACTCACGCCTCCTTTCTCCCGATCGCCTTCATCTCAGTCTGGTTTTCTCTCTTTTTGCCAGCGAAGAATAGCAGAAGGCCATAACCAATTCTCCCCCTTTTCTTTTGATTTTTTCCTTGACCCAAACCATGGCAGTGAGAACCGGTTAGGCTGAACTGGTTCAGCCATTCACCACACCATTTAATTGTTTTCCTTTTTAATTTATATTTCCTTTTTACTCAATTAAATTCTTCTATTAATAATTTGATTAAATTCTTCATTTAATTAAATTATTTCCAACCCACTTCCAATTCCCGACTTATTCCAATTATCAATTAACAATTATTACCAGTCCAATTCAAATTTCCTAATTCCATTTCCAAATTAATTTCCCATTAAATAAATTCTTGATCATTATCCAAATATTCTCCAATTGAATTTCTCATCAATCAAATCTCTAATTATCCTTAATTAATTAAATTATGAAAATCAAGATATTACACTATGGGTACCGAATTAAAATTCAGTACGACCTTCCATCCCCAAATAGATTGTCAGAGTGAAAGGACAATCCAAACAATTGAAGATATGTTGTGAGCATGTGTATTAGATTTTGAGATTAAATGGGGAAAGATATTACCGTTGGTGGAATTCGCATATAACAATAGTTTTCATGCTATAGTTGGAATGATATCGTACGAGGCATTATATGGTAGGAAGTGTAGATCTCTGTTATATTGGGGCGAAGCATGAGAAGTTAAATTTTTCGGGCCTGATATCATTCAGCAAACTTCTGAATCTGTTCCTATAATCCAACAACACATGCTTTCCACTCAAAGTCGTTAGAAGAGTTATAGATCAACGTTGGATAGACTTAGAATTCAATGAAGGAGATTTGGTTTTTCTAAAAGTATCGCCTTTCAAAGGAATTATACATTTTGGCAAGAAGGGAAAGCTAAGTCCGAGATATATTGGTCCCTTTATGATCACTAAAAGAATGGGGAACGCAGCTTATCAATTGCAGTTACTTGTCTCCATGGAAGGTGTACAAAATGTATTCCACGTGTCAATGTTGAAAAAATGTCTGGGGAACCCAACTCTAATATTACCTCCTAACGATGTGGAAATCCAAGAGAACCTAAACTATGAAGAAAAACTGGTGCAGATTTTGGATGAGAGAGTAAAAGATCTTAGACATAAGTGGATTCCGCTAGTTAAAGTATTATGGTAGAATCATTCCACTGAAGAAGCCACATGGGAGAGAAAAGAGGATATGGAAGTTAAGTACCCAGAATTATTTAATTAGCAAATTTCAAGGACGAAATTTATATGAGGGACAACTGCAATATCCTGTAAATTAATCAAGATGTAATACCCCGATTGATACATTACAAAACATGAGAAGACCAATGAAAGGATCCATAACAAAGAAGATGAACAAAAACATATAAGTCTAAGTTAAAGACCCATTAAATGGCAAGCCAAGGGCTATGATGGTGTTAGGGATTACGAAGGATCCAATGGAGGCCCAAGATAGGATAGGATTGAAGAAAAATGGCTAAATTGAAGATGGACCGAAGCAGCCCAAGGCCCAAGCCCATTGCGAGTGCCGCCCAGAAGTAAACGGGCATGCTGCCAAGCTAGCCACCCGACAGCGCGCCCACCAGCAATCAGCGGCACCCGCTAGCCTTCACCCCGCGCCTGCCTGCCTTGACCGGCTGACTGCTGCTCTCAGCGCGCCTCCCACGTGCAACCCTCAACAATTCTTCACCTAACATGGACCTTTTGCATTTTTTTTTATATTTTATATAATTTTATACTGTTTCTATGCCCCCTAGAGTTGCTATAAATAGATGGACAAACCTTCAATGCAAATGATAACTTACAACTTGAAATTTGAGAGCATTTTTCCTTAGAGAGATTCTTTTATTGAGAACTTGATCTTCTTCAATTGTTTGCTTAAAGAGATCAAACTTGATAACTTTAGTTCAACCAACAAGTTTGGTTTGGGTCAAGCTCATCTCTTTGATAGTTCGGTTCTCATTTCTCCATAGATAACAGATCGAATTCCTAATCCCTTTGAATCTCCAAGGCGTTTGTGAACATTCTGCATTATTGTCGGGTCTTAGAAATTTTAGGGTTAAAGTGTGGAAGAAGAGTTACTTCGGAATCAAGAGAAGTTACATGTGGAAAATTCTACAGGAGGTAAGAAATAGGATGCGGTGGCCAATGGACGCCATGCATCACAGAATTTTATGTTTTCACTTACATTACATTATTATTGAAAATACTGTTAGAATTATGCGTTTTAGTTACGATAGAATAATGTTGAAAATATCATTGTAATTATCATGAAAACTATCGTTAAAATAATGTCAACATAATTAGAAAAATTATTGTTGTAATTAATGCACAAAATAACAAAGAAAATAGGTGAACATAGAAATGAATAAAAATATATAAACTGCCTTAATTTCATATATGGACTGTTGTACTACTGTTAATTCCATTGTATTGTTTTGAACTGTACATGCATCATGATAGGGTTTATGAAATTACTGATATATGCATAGTTTGTTAATAAATGAACCAATAAATGTAAACAGGTGTATGAGATCAGTGGTGATGCCCCTAATGTACCACCCCGACTTTTTAAGTTGGTCAACTATCGGGGTATTACCAAGGACGTTTCTGAGCATCAAGTCGAAGAGTAATCCCGTTACGTTTTCCTTATATACGTGATGTAATCAAAGTGTTGAAGTTTGGGGGATAATACATTGCGTATTTATACGTGTCACCTTATGACGTTTATTTATGGGAGAGATGTTATGGGATAGGTGTTAAGTAGGAAAAATGTGAGAAAGGCTGTCTAGGGTGTTTTTGGACTCCCGTAAACGACACTTCAGACGCATTATGTCATCTACAAGTACATTGTGAAGTCTCCCTTCGCCTGGGATGACACTCAGGACGAGATTCTCGTTCTGAGTTCACTGTATAGTGGAGTTGCGGATGAGGGTCCGCGAACGTGAGGAGTAGCGTCTGCATCGACTCTGTTTTGAACCTGGACAGTTTCAGACAAGTCCAGACTGTTGCAGATGAATTGAAGTATCATCCGCTTTGCCTCTGTCCGATTTTGGGAACTTTTCAGACACTAGTACGGACGTGATATGGCGTCTAAAACTTGTGGAGACGGTATGGACAGGGACGATGACGCCTTTTCTTGTCCCCAAGAGCGAGTTAGCCTGCGAGAATTAGCCTTGCAGATGACATGCAGATGAGACCTATGTGTCCGCACCTGTCTGAAATAGCCAAGACCTACGAAATAAAATAAGAAGAAAATCGAAGGAAATCGTAGAAAATTGATAAAAAAACAACAGGAAGTGACCCCAGGTGACAAAAGTCGCCTCTCTACGCCGTACCTGGCCTCCCTTGCCTGAGGCCATCCTTCTCTCTGCCTAGAAGCCATGATGGTGTTCCCTCTCCCCTCCAGGTAATATCTCTCCCTTCTCCTCTTTAGCCTTCAATCTTCATTTTCCTGCATGAGAAAATCCAGAGAGAGAGTGAGTGACGAGCCAAGAAAGAAGGCTTCTGAGTGAGGGAAATTGAGTGCTATGTGAGTGAGATTCTATGTGAGTGAGGTGTGTGCTACGTGAGTGTGAGGAGTGAGCTACGTGGGTGAAGATAAGTCGAGTGAAGTGGTATGTTGTAGCTGTTGTTGGAACCGTGAGATGAGAGTTGTCCCTGACTTTAGTGTCTTCAAATTGGTAAGGATTAAGGGGTGTTTTGGCCATTAAAGCCCTACACCACAAGTATGGGTGTGTGAGTATGATAGTTCCTCTGTGATGTTTACTACTAGTAGTTAATAGTTGGTTTAGTTTACTTGAATGACTTCTTGTGGTATTTCCTTCGATGTTAGCTTGTGATTAGTAATGTGTAGAGTTTGTTTCTCTGTGATGTTGTTGGCTATACCTTTGACTGCTATAATAACAAAATGTCCATGTTAGAATGTAAGAAGAATGATAAATGATGAACAATGAATGATGTGATGTGTGTTTCATTGATGATGGGTTTCTTTGATATTCCAATTGTTTACTTGATGGAGTGATGGTAGTGATAGGAAACAACTGAACCTAAGCATGATTCGTAGCTAGGAAAAAAGCTTGTAATTGACTCTTAAGCATGGTTAGCTAGTTGCATAATGGATAATTAGATCAGCATGTTAAATGATTAGCAAATCTAAGCATGCAGTTAGTTAGAATAATAATTTATTGGCATGATTAATTAACTAAGACTAGTATGTTTAAATCAATCGACAGCAAAGCATGTTTAAATCACCTAGAGTAATAATAAATATAGGAAGCATGTAAATGGTAACACTTCAATTTACGAACTAGTATAGAAGCACATGTAAATCATCTAGGATAAAAGCATGTAATTCACCTTAAGCATGCAATTGATTAGGACGAGATCATTAATTAAAGCATGTTAACTAACCAGTGCAATTAACGAACGCAATCCACTGAGCATGTCAATTAATTAGAACAATTAACTAAAGTAATGAACTTGAGCATGTAAATCAATTAGGATAACTACTTGGAATAATCACCTAGCACAATAAATGTAGGAAGCATGTAAATGAACTAGGAAATTAACTAGAAGAACTAGCACATTAATTAATAGTATTGTGTTATATTAAGTCAAGCATGCTTTCCTTATTGTATGTTTTGGATTGAGTGTGCTATTCCATTGGTGGTTTGCTCTCCATATTCAATGCGCTTTAATTTCTATTATTCTTTATATGCGTATTTAATTCCATTTACTTTTGTTCAATATGCGCTTCGATTATTATAAATGTTATGTTATTACGCATCATACATCATGTTAGATTGAGAATGTATGGTCATGCATCATGTTAATAGAAACTAATAGGGAGTGCCATGGGGGGTTACGCACAAATGCATAAGTGAGGATAACATATGAAAATGAGTAAACCGGTAAGATAATAAAGGCCTCTGTGGTCCAGTAGCTTAGCCCGACACAGACACAAAGAAAAGAATAAAGGACTTTGGGGGTGGATGGGTAGACGAGTCTAGTCTGCAATCTAGTCGAAGCCCTCCTTTACCGGGTACGGGAGTTCTAGATTGTAAGTAGGAGACTAGGTCTGACCAGTTATACCATTCCATATAGGTCCTCCAATCTCCAGCTCGAAGTACGAGTAACGAACGAACGACTTAAAGTAAAGTAATAAAATG
The DNA here is from genome assembly GCA_022433065.1 of Begonia loranthoides. NCBI lineage: Eukaryota > Viridiplantae > Streptophyta > Magnoliopsida > Cucurbitales > Begoniaceae > Begonia > Begonia loranthoides. Next base: position 9,191,667 of record CM039473.1, read on the forward strand.
GTAAATGGCTAGTGAAAGGATTGGTTTGGGTGGCCCATTCCAAGATGGACTAAAGAGTGACATTCGTATGCATTAACCCTTTTTCCTTACTAAGCCTTTGGGTTACAGTTGCTTGTGGTGTAGATGTAGGTACGAGTACGCTAGGACAAATGCATGGAACTAGAAGTCAAAGTGAAAGAAAAAAATTAGATAGTAAAGCTGGGATGATGTATTTGCATGCTCGAGGGATGCTCATGGTTGGCCAGGCATAACGAGGGTAATAGAGAAATGGTTTTAATTAAGTTTTCTAAGTTGCAATTAACATAAGTTTTATTTAAAGTGTATTTAACTTGGTTAGTCCTTTCATTCAAATGATTAACTCTTCTGCTAACTCTTCCGCAAAGTATTGATAAATTCGCTATGTTTTCCTAAAAAGGTTTTACAACGCTTCTGCACATTTTATCATCTGATCCTTATAACGAGTCTACAGAAAGAGTTAGTAGCGATCCGGGTTTCGGCGCTCTCTGATTTGGTTTCAAAAGGAAATTTCAAATTTTCATGCATTGCAAGGAATTACGAAAATCTGGGTCGTTACACCTAATGTATGAATCTCCTTATCGGAGTGACGATTAAGTCACAAGACGGTATAATGGATCTAACTTCCCTAGATTAATAAGATCTCATACATATAGACTGTCGAATGAAACTAAATTTGCAAGAAAGAGGAAATAGGTTTTTCTCTAAAACGACTGCATACACATTATATACGTATACATTCTATTTCTTCCTGAGCCTCGGCTCATTGTATTACCCGTGATGCAGGTAAATATTATTAAGGAGAATGCATTGCTAGATGAAATCTTGGGTTATCAACTAGAGAAGACCTGATGAGTTATGGCTCAAGAAACATTGGTTATTTTAAATTATGATTAAATTCATAAAATGATTTGTATAATATGGATTTTAAATTGTTTAAAATTATGATTTAAATTTATTTTGCTAAATTACTCTGATTTCCTACTTAACAATATGTTTTGAAAAAATTAAAAGAAAATTTTAAATTTTCCATAGAATTGGAATAAAGAAAATTGATTTTATAAATCGAGCGTTACACCTTATTCACCTCAACAAAATGGGGTGGCCAAAAAAAACAATTGTAAAGTTCTTGATATGGTTCGGTCAATGTTGAAGAGCATAGACATGCTAAAGGAGTTTTGGGCTGAAGCAATGCAATGTGTCGTACAGACTCAAAATCGATTCCCACAAGCGATATTGGCAAATCAAACATCGGAGGAAGCTTGGAGCAGCCATAAACCAACCGTATCACATTTTAAGGTGTTTGGAAGTGTAGCCTACGTACTCGTATCGAATCAAAGAAGAACCAAACTTGATGATAAAAGCGAGGAGTATGTGTTCATTAGGTATGACGAGAAGACAAAGGCTTGGTGGAGTTACCAAAAGGGATGTCGACCCATAGGAGTAAAATGGGTGTACAAGAAAAAGATGAATGCCAAAGGAGAGATTGAAAGATACAAAACACGCCTAGTTGTAAAAGGCTATAGACAAAAAGAGGGGATTGACTATGACGAAGTTTTTGCTCTTGTTGCAAGAATGGAGACAATTCAACTTCTTATATCTCAAGTGGGGCAATTTAAGTGGCCAATCTATCAAATGGACATGAAGTCTGCATTTCTAAATAGATTGCTTGAAGAAGATGTCTATGTTGAGCAACCTCTCGGATTCATGAAAGTCAGAAAGGAGAAAAAAGTCTTGAAGTTAAAGAAGGTGCTATATGGGCAAAAACAAGCTCCTCGAGCATGGAACACCCGAATTGATACCTACTTTAAGAAGAATAAATTTATACAATGTCCCCATGAACATGCGTTAAACGTGAAGAAAGAAAAAGAGAACTTGTTGTTTGTTGCTCTTTATGTTGATGATCTCATCTTCATGGGGAACAACAAGAATATGATAGAAGACTAGAAGCTATTACGCAAAAATTTGAAATGATAGACTTGGGATTGATGAGGTGCTTTATTGGTCTTGAGATTATACAAGGAAAATCTTGAATTTTTGTGTCACAAGAAGCACATACGAACGACATATTGAAGAAGAGAAAGATGGAAGATTCCAAGCCAATAGCAACACTGATGGAGCTCGGTATGAAACTCTCTAAATTTGAGGGAGGAGATCAAGTAAATGCAAGTGACTACCTTAGTTTGGTTGGGAGTCTACGGTATCTCAAATGCACAAGGTCGGACATTGCATATAGTGTTGGCATAATGAGTTGATATATGGAGGATCCAAAACACTTGCACCTAAAAGCTATTAAAAAGAATTCTTTGATACATTCGAGGAAAGGAGTCACTCGAGTTACTCTACTCAAAGATAAACAAATACAAGCTGGTTGGTTACTTTGATAGTGATTGGTGTAGAGATGTAGATAACCAAAAAAGTACAGCAGGATATGTGTTTTATATGGGAGACACGACATTCACATGGCTTTCAAAGAAATAGCTGATCATGACTTTGTCAACATGCTAGGCAGAGTATGTGGCTACATCCTTGTGTGTGTGCTACGTAATTTGGCTAAGAATTTGTGTTGGTTTTTAGGTTCCTTTGCACGGTGGAATTACCGATGTTCATAACAACGGTAATGTGTATAACCTATGTATCATGAAAAACAATTTCAATATGAACATAAAACGGATTGTTGTTATAATATATTAATAATAATATGTATTTAAAATCTCTATTTAGATCGAATCTAAAAGATAAAAAATGTTACCTTTGTAGCTTACTTCACACCGGTACAAAATCAACCTTCGATCTTCTTTGCCAATCCTCATCACCTCGAATAAGCACGTGTAGGCGTGATGAACGAAACAAGATCACCCTCAATTTATGATGGATCGTATTCTTAACACATGCGACGATGTATTTGGATTTAGAAAACACTTCTCTAAAGCCAACACGGAAGACACAAATTTTGCTCTCAAAATGTATTCCTTAATCTCAAAGATTTCAACCCTAACTTAAACTTTTTCTCCAACATATTTTCTAATGAGGTTGGACCTCTATTTATAGTGGTATTGCTCCATAATGACCATTATGATATTTAGAGAAAAACACTACAAATTCCACATTAGAGTTATCATTAATTTCATACATTCATACAAATGTTGTGGAAATCAAAAGTCTTGTTAGCATAACTCAACACTTGGCACATTTAAGTTAGAACACATTTATAACAAAAATGTTAAGGAAAACAAAAGGTCATGACATTAAATCAAATTGACTTTAATTCAAATTTGACAAAATCCATTTTAAAAACTATTTTTAAAAGCTACTTTATATTTGTTAATTAATTGAATAATCAATAATTCAATTATTTCATTTAATGAAATATAACAAATATATTAACTTTGACAACTTTTGTCATTTTGTCTTAATTAATTGAATAAACAATAATTCAATTATTTCATCTAATGAAAAAATAGTAATAAACTTATGATTGAGTGTATTAAATAATTAATTCATAATTAATTATTTAATCTTCTTTGTTCATTTTTCTATTATTCGAATAATGATAGAAGGTGACGAAGGGACCAATGGACCTATCGTTTTAACCTCCAATAGTATTTTGTTAATTAATATAAACTCTTTATACTAATTAACATAATTATTAACTCTAAAGTAATTCCACTAAATACTTAGAGTTGCACTCTCAAAACTATAGAGTATATTTATTTAAAGTAATGTCCATTGATATAGTCATTACATACGCATTAACCCTCCATTTAGATTCACAATAGAGCTAGGTTTATAATCTGTTAACCTCTAATATTGTGTCTTTATCCTTGACTAGCATTAGTTCTTGATTGAATAATTAATTCATAACGATTATGAATTGCGCACTAATTATTCGATCCTTGAACTAACAAACAAGGGAATCCATAGAAATGGATTTTGTTGTATCGGAATTAACATTCTTAGCTATTCATTTTAATTTACTCCCAATATACAAGCTATACGAATCGTAACTCGTACAAAACTTTACCGAGTAAATCAAAGAATAAATTAAAATAAAATAGGAGTTTATTAAATACAACGTATTTAGATCATACATATATGACCATCATTATGATAAAATTAATTGTTCTATATTTAACGAAAATTATCAAAACAATATAATTTTTATCTGGTCCAGTCCTATATAATCATATTATATAAAACATATTTATCTTATGTCACTACATATTTAGTCGGGATATGATTATGCATTCTTAATGAGATAAACTGTAATGACCTGGTTTTTATTTACTTAAAAATACGTGAAATTTAAAACTTTTTCTCTTTATAAAATCAGAGTATTCTTTTTCTATAAACACTCGAGTGTTAAAACTCTTTTCTTAAACCCTTTTATAAATTGCAGTATAAGTGGTAAAATCCTTTTATAAAATGCAGCGGAATTTAAACCAAGCATTAAAGAATATTAGATAATTTACAGACCCTTTTTACAATTAAATTCTTTTTTAAATTCTTTAGCCCAGTCAGCCACAAGATCCACCCGTGCAAATCCTTCATCAGTTGTCTTTGACCTATTCACCTATTTCTCGTACGTAGCTACATCACAAGACCTAACTAATGATCCTAATGCTCAGTAAGTGATATAAGAAAACGAAAGGCAGATATGATGCATGTTCACGCGATGCATTACAGAGGAGATTCGTATCTCATCTATTAGTTTTGGACGATGGGTAAGTCAATTAATCTCGTGGCTTAACCTGCGTTTCCTATGGGGAACCATGGCAATTGGGGTGTCACCACGAGCCATACCCAGTTGTTTTGTTGAAGACGTTAGGGGTTTCCGAATGGGGTAAAGGTAAACCCTAGCTTCCACATAGCTAACTCTCATCTCACCGCTCCCTACGTGGGAGTATACTACCATATGGAAGTGTCACCGATCACCTGAACCCCTACACGCCTATTTACATATATTAATTATGTCATGCAATATGCCTATGAATACCTACAGTCCTATAGGATCATACAAATGTCTAATAAACATCTCATTAAAAGAACACACAGCATGCAATCCTAATTCTTGCGATGTAGGGTCCGAAGACCTAAATTCAGTAAGTATCAACTTACCTGGGTCCGTAGCGTTGCTGCACATTATTCTTTTTCTTTTAATACCTTCAAAACCAATAAATAAACACTCATTAATTATAGACTATTAATCTCACTTCCACAGTTCATTACTCGCAAAGAGTTTGGCATGACAATTCCTCATAATAGAATTTCAATTAAAGGTTTCCATCCATTCATGCTCAATAATACTATAAATCCTCACTCTTCGCATTTTTCGACATTTTGATGTTTATCAAACGCAGCAGACAACACAACCCAACCATCCAACACATATTCATTTGCTACTTACTAAAATCCTTAACCCAAGTTCAACTTAGACATTTAACCATGCTTGCAATTGCCAAATACGAATAGGAGAACAGTTGTGATCATTCCTAAGGTGATGCATGTATGCAACAACAGATCATAAGATAAAAGAAACACAATATGTGCCCATACTTTTCTAAACAAAAGACAACTACGAGTTAAAATCAATAAAATCCATCTCCATAGCAAAACATCAGCAATTCACATGCTCTTTTTAACAACTTCTGTTTACTCAACTATTTCCAGAATAAAAGTATAACTCTATGAATGACATCTCCTCTATGCTAACAAAACAATTTCAATCTATAATACTACTCTAAACATGGTCTGAACTGTTTATAATACTATTCTTTCTTGCTCTAAATTGTTAATCCTCTATGCTAACAATTCATATTCCAAACAGATTGGTACTAGTATAATAGAACTAACCACAATAGCGTATCACTGTCCTAAAACCAAACCATAATGTACCACATGACAGTTTTCTTTGTAATTAACTGAATAAACCTCCTTTGTATAACTCACTTACGTCTTGGATACACCTGACTATGAATGATAAAGAGTCAATAAATTGAGAGACATCAAAACAGAACCATTCCACATCAATAGAAATCAATTCCAATTTCACAGGTGACAGGGTTATAATCCAACATTGAACAGGCATAACAGGAATTAACACTATAAACCCCACGATGTAGGGCCTCCTCTGGCCAACTACATCATTCCAATTTCTTACCTCAATATTAAACTTAGTATCCAGCAGCAAACAACAACCAATCCATAGTCGAAATAGCAACCAAGAGAAGGTTTTCCAATTGTCCAAGCTTCACACATTTCCTAAGCGAAGATGGCATTAGTTTCAATTCTCAAAATCAACCTGACCCAATTGGTGATCCATAACTAAACTAACAGGTAACACTTACCTTCACTTCACAGATGGACAGACCTCACCGCCACTCCACTAATTTATCCAACAAAATGTACACACTCTTCACTCACTCATCAATTTCTTCAATATAACACTCCCTCACAATCCTACTCACAGTTTTCAGAGTAAAGAACGCAGAAGACTTACCTACAGTGACGAAGGAAAGAAGAAAGCTATGCAGCTGCAGGGGAGAAGATTGTCGATTGCCCAAACCAAGAAGGAAGTGGTCCAATGACACACTACCAAGTGGAAAGCTTCCTTAGCCTTAGAGAAGAGCTGGACGTCCCAGGGGGTAGGCTGGAGAGAAAATCTTCGTGTAAAACACGAAATCGGAAGAGAGAGACTGAATTTAAAAAATGGGTTTCTCAGATTTTCCTGACAATTCAGAAGAGCCGAGGCGTCCGCATGCAACGTCCAAATTATCCCAGAATTTGTATAGATTCAAATCGGACGCTGGCCTTCTTCGTCCACAAGCGTCCGAATGTCTCCAGGATTTGGTCAGAGTCGTTTCGGACGTGGTCCTTCATCATCCGCAGTCGTCCGTTATCATTCGAAGTCCTACGGAGAATTAGTTTAGGACGCAGAATGTCATCCCCAAATATCATCCCAAAGTACAACATGTTTGCAGACGAGACACGCCGTGCGGAGTTGCGTCCGCAGGCGTCCGAAACTCACCAGTGCACATTTTTCCTAAGTTTTCCATACTTAGATTATTTTTTGACATTAATCATACACTTTCCAAGCACGACTTAACACTTACCGTCGCATAATACGATGCACTATTCATATATTAAAATTATCTAGATTTCATACATCACCAAAAAGGGAAAAGTATTTTTGGGGTATTACATAAACTATGTTTATGACTATGAACTATTTGAAGATTCCATATTTCAAATGTAAGTCATGGACATATTCTGGTTATTACTCTTTATATTTTATCCCACATATATACAATATATATGTTAATATAAAGTCAGCATAAATAACCAAGAAATTTTCTATGAATTTTATAAAACATAATATAAAATGTTAACATAATATTAATCAATATAAATTTATTCATATATTATAAAATTGTTCTATTACATTTGCTTGTTGGGCATATTACTCCCAACAATCTCCCACTTGCCTTAAAGCAAATGAGACATGTCTCTAATCCCTAAGCCATCTAGATGTTTCTCAAAACATTTTGCAGGTTACGTCTTGGTGAAGGGATCAGCAAGATTCTCAACTGATGGAATCTTCAGAACAATCAAGTCTCCACGCTGCACTATATCTCTTATCACATGATATTTTCTCTCTATATGCTTTGTTCATTTGACTTCTAGGTTCTTTAGCATTCGCCACTACACCACTATTGTCACAGTACAAAGACAATGGCTTATCCATGTTTGTAACTACTTCCAAATCACTAAATAATTTTCTAAGGCACAAAGCTTCTTTTACTGCTTCACAAGCAGCAATGTATTCAGCTTCCATAGTAGAGTTTGAAACACCACCTTGTTTTAAACTTCTCCAAACTATGGCTTTACCTCCAAGGGTGAAAACTGATCCAGATATTGACTTTCGATCCTCTGTATTAGTTTGAAAATCAAAATCTGTGTATCTAGTTGGAATCAAATACCTACCAGAATATACTAGCGTATAGTTTCTCGTTCTCCTTAGATACTTGAGAATATATTTGACTACTATCCAATGATCTAATCCTGGATTTGACTAGAAACGGCTATGTAACGACTCGGTTTTTTTTTTACTTTAAAATCGTGTGAAATTTAAAACTTTTTCTTTTATAAAATCAGAGTGAGACTTTTCTTCATAAAACCCGATCGTTAAAACTCTTTACTTAAAACATTTATCAAATTGCAGCAAGAGTAATAGAATCATTTTATAAAAAGTAACAGAATTAAGACAACACGATAGAAAATATTAAGTAATTTGCAAATCCTTTTTTTTTACAAATAATTTCCTCTTTAAGCTCTTTGGCTCAACTAGCCATAAGATCCACCACGTAAATACTTTGTAAATTGCCTTTGACCTGTTCACCTATTTCTTCTATGTATACCTATATTACGGGGAAAACAATGAGCCTAACGCCCAGTATCAATCAGAATTTAAATGCAGTGCGAATAATGCATGACCACACAATGCATTACAGAAGAGAGCCGTATCTCTTCTGGAAATCAGGATGGAATACTCCTAGGGTCATGTGGTTGAACCATTTCACTCCAGTGGGGACATATATCCATTGGGGGTGTTCCACATGCCGGTATCCTCACTTTTGTTAAAGACGTTGAAGGTTTCAGAACGGGGTAAAGGTGAACCCAGCTTCCATGTAGCTCACTCTAAACCTACCACTCCCTACGTGGTAGGAATACTACAGTATGGAAGTGTCACCGATAACCCGAACCCCCCACACGCCTATTTACATATATTACGATGACACACAACATGTAAACAATTCATAAGCCCTAGGATGATGCATGAGTGACACAAAATAAAACAGAGAAATGATACACAATAAAATACAACCAGTTTAATCACAATTTCACATAGAAGTTCATCTTAAGGCACATAATTTATTTATTTAACTATCCAGGTTCTAATTGAGTATTTAAAGTAACCAATAAATTAGTGAACTAACTTAGGTGTTTATGTAAAACAAGGCAATGTCAATTATCAGTTTATTTATTGACAACTTTGAGCAGAACAACAACTCTAATGCAATTTTTCATATTGGCCTATCTCATGTTCAATTCAAGCGAGTTAACTGATGAATGTATGTTAAATACCATGATCTCAACAGTGAGTGTAAGAACAAATTACTACCCTTAATCTACAACGCACATTCAGCTTATACTTTGTAGATGACAGTAATTCAACTATATGCATACCTCGACTTACCAATCAAGATTTAACACTTGTAACTACTGTCCACAATGGATGGCCACTAGCATGATAAATGTATCAACATCAAACTATCCAAAATTTCTAATCAACACTAAACCATACTTTCATTACTTCTCAATCATTGAGTTGATTCCTACTTGACACTTAAAAGCAATTTCAAACATTGACAGTTCAATATAGTACCACAATTCCAATTTCAACAACTTATCCAAAATTTATCAATTCAGATCAAACATTTCCAAGGCAATTGAATATCATCCAAAAACCCATAATGTATGGCCACCTTTGGCCAACAGCAAGTTCTAATTCTTTCCTTAAACGTGCAATAGAAAAATCTCAGCGAAAGCAGTAAGCACAGCAGCAAAACATTTAGCAATTAGCAGCAAATGTTTACCTCCAACCTTCCAATCTCCCAACAGTTCCTAACAAGGCAACATGAATGACAAATACCACTTTCATGTCCAATGTTGACCAAAAACCAGAGCTTCAAATCAAATAATGAACTCTTACCTTGTCTCAGTTCATGGTGGACAACAGAGTACTCTTCACAATCCATACCTTCCTTAATCCACAATGCACTTCACACTCACGTTCTCACAGCAAGTAACACTCTTCACACTTTCAAAATTGCCAAAATGCTGAAGCACCCAGCGGAATTTACCTCTTATAGATGAGATAGAGAAGCAAAGCTGGTAGGGAAGAGCTAAGCTGCAAAAATAAGGTTGGCTATGGTGCAAACCAATGGAGGAGAGGTCCACACACGTAGGGCCACGTGGAAAAGCTTCCACACCTCAGGGAAGACTGGACATGCTGCATGGAGGTTAGAGGAGAGAAGGTTTGGCTAGTGCAACAAGAAATCGGAAGAGAGAGAAAGTGAAATATAAATGGTTTCGCTGATTTTCTACTTTTCGGACGATATCAGTCGTCCGCGCCTGATTTCAGACACGATTTATGGGTCCGAAAACCCATAAATTTCAATACAGATTCTTTTCAACAACGTCCATGCCTATTTTCGGACGATGCAGAGGCATTGGAAAATGCATAGAATTTGTACAGATTCATTGCGTACGCAAATTTCTTCATCTGTTCGTCAGCAAGTCGTCCGAATTGTCCCAGATTTGTATAGATTCATTGCAGACGCGAATCTCTTCGTTGTTTCATCCGTAAGTTGTCTGAATTGTCCCAGATTTGTACAGATTCAAAATGGACACTGTCCTGTGTCATCCGCAGTGTCCGTCAGCGTCCGAAAGCCAAAAATTGTATATTTTTCCTAAGTTTTCCACATTTAGGTTATTTTCCAACATTAACCCTCTACTTTTCATTCACAACTTACGCTTACAGTTGCATAATTTGACGCAATATTCATATATTAAGATTGTACAGAATTATTACATCATCAAAAAGGGAAATACATTTTTCAGGGTATTACATCCCTCTCACCTTATAAAAATTTCATCCTCGAAATTTGCTTAGTGTAAGTATTCCTTCAATCAATAGCTTAGAGTAACTTCTCGTATCCTACTTTTACACAAACATTCAAAAGATTACATTGCTTTTAGATCTGTAAAGCACAAAACTTAGCAGAAATTTTATCTCACGTCTAAGTTATGAAACCATCAACCTCATTTGTCTTAAAGGAAAAGCTCTCTTCCAAAATTCATTTCTTTTTACCGAGTGATTTATGTCCAATCAACGTAACGTCAACAACTTTATTGCATTTTGAAGATCCTGATCCTCCGAAATCTTGTCCTTATTCATAAAATTCCACCTTTATTCGTGTCATTTCCACTAAAATATAGCTTCTAGACAACCGCTTCTAGCTTCATCAGTGACAACATGACAATTTCTGACAAAAGGATCACTTGCATTTCACTTAAAACGTCACTTCCATCCGATATGACATCGATCAAATTGATTTCCTTCATTACCCTACCATTTATTGAAGCTGGCATTCCTACTCGACCAATATAATTTACTAAAACTTCATCCGTTGGTAGAGCCAAACTTGAACCCAAGTCCTCTAGCCAAATGTAATAATAACAAACTCGGAATACCAACCGAATCTGTAACATGATTTGCCTGGTAAACAAACCCTCCAAGTATTTGAGGTACCAACTTAACGATTCTTCAACCTATATCTTGTCTTATGAAGATAACTCCTATTTTCCACTCCACATTAAAGCAAAAATTGAATTGTTCCAAATTAACTTCCGACTAGAGTAATTTATTATTGTTAGTTGTATAGTATGTTATTCGAACTCTTAGATAGATTCTTCATCCTGTAATTCAACTGAGCACGCAACATACTCTCCTACCACACCGAATATTAAGAGAATGTCATAGATCCATATTGAAAATCTTCTGGCCTAACAGTCTCCAAAATTTGCAATTTACAAGAAGCAATTTGAAATACAACTTATATGTAGTAATTGCTTCATTTCACACGTTGACTTTCCAACCATTTTCTAAGTCAAAATTTTCTTTCACATCTTACACCTCTATAATTCTTTACCTTAAGTCTTTACATAATTAGTATAACTTATATCATTAAGATCCTCGTCGTAAAGGCTCTTTTCTAACTCTATCCCTATCATTGTAGTCATATCCTTGATTATCTTGATTGTGGTCTCACCAGAGATAGAGAACTTAAACCAAACCCAACACAGACCCTACAATTTATTTTGAATTTCTTATAACTCAATTAGTTAATTAAGGTATTATTTCTTAGATTACATCCCCTCTCAAACTTCAATATTAATCCAAGTTGTTCCTACAACATACTAGACAAATAACAACTAATCAGTTCCTTGTTTTAACCTAAATAGGTTTCTTATCCTAGCTCAAGATGGATTCCCAACTTAACCCAGTAGGCAGGGATCACACTATCAAATACCCAACGATCCGTTGTTAATGATCCAAAACACTCTCTACAGATCCTTAATAATTATGACCAAGTGGATAAACACTTGACTAATTAATTGTCGTCCTTATAATTAAACTTAGTCACTAACTCTCAATGTTCCTCCTTTGCATAATAAGTCTACCCTTATCTAACTCCTTGTAGCTTAGAAGATCTTGTTAAAATGCAAAGTTTGTTTTCCACTTATCCCCTTTCAAATTTATAAAAATTTGGGCAGAGTCTCCCCTGTTTCTTACTCCCACAAAGCTAATTCCTGCACTCAAAACCCAAGCAGTTCCAGTATTGTCTATCAAAAGAATCACAATTGCTTGCATCAATTACAATCATCCAAGTACCATCCCTTTTTAGTTTACAGTCAACTCAGTCAACCAATCGATAGTCTCATCCTCGTCACTCGTAACTTCTCTAGTCTAATATTTTAAGGTACACTGACCTTGATACCCCTTTCATCGCAGGACAAAACAAACACTTAAATAATTAGATAAGGAAAGAACTAATTATCATACTTACAGTCAATGAAGTATTTCCACGTCGAAGCTTGTGCTGGCAGGCAGTATACAGAATCGGTTTTGAAAACCTAGGATCCTTTGATACCAACTGTAACGACCCAGTTTTTATTTACTTTAAAATCGCATGAAATTTAAAACTTTTATAAAATCAGAGTGAGACTTTTCATTATAAAACTAAATCATTAAAACTCTTTACTTAAAACATTTATGAAATTCGAGCAGGAGTAATAGAATCATTTCATAAAAAGCAGCGGAATTAAGACAATACGATACAAAATATTAAGTAATTTGCAAATCTTTTTTTTTTACAAATAATTTCCTCTTTAAGCTATTTAGCTCAACCAGCCACAAGATCCACCGCGCAAATACTTCGTCAACTGCCTTTGACCTGTTCACCTATTTCTCGTACGTATAACTGCATTATGGGGAAAACAATGAGCCAAACTCCCAGCAAGAATTAGAATTTAAATGCAATGCGAATGATGCGTAACCACACAATGCATTATAGAAAAGAGCCGTATCTCTTCTAGAAATCATGGTGGAATACTCCCAGGGTCATGTGGCTGAACCATTTCACTACAGTGGGGAGATATATTCATCGGGGGTGTTCCACATGCCGGTATCCTCACTTTTGTTAAAGACGTTGGAGATTTCAAAATGGGGTAAAGGTGAACCCAGGTTCCACGTAGCTCACTCTAAACCTACCACTCCCTACGTGGGAGGAATACTACCATATGGAAGTGTCACCGATCACTCGAACCCCCACACGCCTATTTATATATATTATGATAACACACAACATGTAAATAATTCATAAGCCCTAGGATTATGCATGAGTGTCACAAAATAAAACAGAGAAATGATATACAATAAAATACAACCAGTTTAATCACAATGTCACATGGAAGTTCATCTTAAGGCACAGAATTTATTTATTTAACTATCTAGGTTCTAATTGAGCATTTAAAGTAACCAATAAACCAGTGAACTAACTTAGGTGTTTATGTAAAACAAGGCAGTGTCAATTATCAGTTTATTTATTGACAACTTTGAGCAGAACAACAACTCTAATGCAATTTTCCATATTGGCATATCTCAGGTTCAATTCAAGCGAATTAACTGATGAATGTATGTTAAATCCCATGATCTCAACAGTGAGTGTAAGAACAAATTACTACCCTTAATCTACAACGCACATTCAGCTTATACTTTGTAGATGACAGCAATTCAGCTATATGCATAACTCGACTTACCAATCCAGATTTAACACTTGTAACTACTGTCCACAATGGATGGCCACTAGCATGACAAATGTATCAACATCAAACTATCCAAAATTTCTAATCAACACTAAACCAGGCTTTCATTACGTCTCAATCATTGAGTTGATTCATACTTGACACTTAAAAGGAATTTCAAACATTGACAGTTCAATATAGTACCACAATTCCAATTTCAACAACTTATCCAAAATATATCAGTTCAGATCAAACATTTCCAAAGCAATTTAATATCATCCAAAAACCTGTAATGTATGGCCACCTTTGGCCAACAACAAGTTCTAATTCTTACTTGTAACTCGGTTTTTGTTTACTTTAAAATCGTGTGAAATTTAAAACTTTTTCTTTTATAAAATCAGAGTGAGACTTTTCTTCATAAAACCCGATCGTTAAAACTCTTTACTTAAAACATTTATCAAATTGCAGCAAGAGTAATAGAATCATTTTATGAAAAGTAACGGAATTAAGACAACAGGATAGAAAATATTAAGTAATTTGCCAATCCTTTTTTTTTACAAATAATTTCCTCTTTAAGCTCTTTGGCCCAACTAGCCATAAGATCCACCACGTAAATACTTTGTAAATTGCCTTTGACCTGTTCACCTATTTCTTCTATGTATACCTATATTACGGGAAAAACAATGAGCCTAACGCCCAGTATGAATCAGAATTTAAATGCAATGCGAATAATGCATGACCACATAATGCATTACAGAAGAGAGCCGTATCTCTTCTGGAAATAAGGGTGGAATACTCCTAGTGTCATGTGGTTGAACCATTTCACTCCGGTGGGGACATATATCCATTGGGGGTGTTCCACATGCCGGTATCCTCACTTTCGTTAAAGACGTTGAAGGTTTCAGAACGGGGTAAAGGTGAACCCAGCTTCCATGCAGCTCACTCTAAACCTACCACTCCCTATGTGGTAGGAATACTACCGTATGGAAGTGTCACTGATAACCCGAACCCCCCACACGCCTATTTACATATATTACGATGACACACAACATGTAAACAATTCATAAGCCCTAGGATGATGCATGAGTGACACAAAATAAAACAGAGAAATGATACACAATAAAATACAACCAGTTTAATCACAATTTCACATGGAAGTTCATCTTAAGGCACATAATTTATTTATTTAACTATCCAGGTTCTAATTGAGTATTTAAAGTAACCAATAAACTAGTGAACTAACTTAGGTGTTTATGTAAAACAAGGCAGTGTCAATTATCAGTTTATTTATTGACAACTTTGAGCAGAACAACAACTCTAATGCAATTTTCCATATTGGCATATCTCATGTTCAATTCAAGCGAGTTAACGGATGAATGTATGTTAAATACCATGATCTCAACAGTGAGTGTAAGAACAAATTACTACCCTTAATCTACAACGCACATTCAGCTTATACTTTGTAGATGACAGCAATTCAACTATATGCATAACTCGACTTACCAATCCAGATTTAACACTTGTAACTACTGTCCACAATGGATGGCCACTAGCATGACAAATGTATCAACATCAAACTATCCAGAATTTCTAATCAACACTAAACCAGGCTTTCATTACTTCTCAATCATTGAGTTGATTCATACTTGACACTTAAAAGGAATTTCAAACATTGACAGTTCAATATAGTACCACAATTCCAATTTCAACAACTTATCCAAAATATATTAGTTCAGATCAAACATTTCCAAGACAATTTAATATCATCCAAAAACCCGTAATGTATGGCCACCTTTGGCAAACAACAAGTTCTAATTCTTACCTCAAACGTGCAACGGAAAAATCTCAGTGAAAGCAGTAAGCACAGTAGCAAAACATTTAGCAATTGGCAGCAAATGTTTACCTCCAACCTTCCAATCTCCCAACAGTTCCTAACAAGGCAACATGAATGACAAATCCCACTTTCATGTCCAATGTTGACCAAAAACCAGAGCTTCAACTCAAATAATGAACTCTTACCTTGTCTCAGTTCACGGTGGACAACAGAGTACTCTTCACAATCTATACCTTCCTTAATCCACAATGCACTTCACACTCACGTTCTCGCAGTAAGTAACACTCTTCACACTTTCAAAATTTCTGAAATGCTGAAGCACCCAGGGGAATTTACCTCTGATAGATGAGATGGAGAAGGAAAGCTTATAGGGAAGAGATAAGCTGCAGAAATAAGGTTGGCTATTGTGCAAACCAATGGAGGAGAGGTCCACTCACGTAAGGCCACGTGGAAAAGCTTCCACACCTCAGGGAAGACTGGAGATGCTACAGGGAGGCTAGAGGAGAGAAGGTTTGGCTATTGCAACAAGAAATCAGAAGAGAGAAAGTGTGAAATATAAATGGGTTTCGCAGATTTTTGACTTTTCGGACAATATCAGTCATTCGTGCCTGATTTCGGACGCTATTTATATGTCTGAAAACCCATAAATTTCAATATAGATTCGTTTCAACAACGTCCGCACCGGCCGCACCTATTTTTGGACGATGTAGAGGCGTCTGAAAATGCATAGAATTTGTACAGATTCATTGCGGACGCAAATTTCTTCGTCCGAATTGTCCCATATTTGTATAGATTCATTGCGGACGCGAATCTCTTCATCCGCTTTGTCATCAAGTCATCCGAATTGTCCCAGATTTGTATAGATTCAAAACGGATGCTGTCCTGTGTCGTCCGCAGTGTCCGTCGGTGTCCGAAACGCAAAAGTTGTGTATTTTTCCTAAGTTTTGCTCATTTAGGTTTTTTTCCAACATTAACCCTCTACTCTCCATGTACAACTTACGCTTACAGTTGTTAATTTGACGCAATATTCATATATTAAGATAATCCAAAATTATTACATCATCAAAAAGGGAAATACTGTTTTTGGGGTATTACAGACTAAATATCCCTACTGCATAACATATGTCTAGCCTCGTGCACAACATAGCATACATCAAGCTCCTAACAGCTTATGTATAGGGGTAACGTCTCATATCTTCTTCCATTTGTAGTGTGTCAGGACACTGGTTTTTAGAAAGAATAACTCCATGCCTAGAAGGTAAATAACCTTTCTTGGAGTTTTGAATCGAATATTTGACAACCATCTTGTCAATATACAATGCTTGAGATAAAGCTAACATTATATTTTTACGATCTCTTATTAGACGAATTCCTAGAATGTAGCTTACATTTCCTAAATCTTACATTTGGAATTGCTTAGCTAGCCATGCTTTTATATCTGATAATAATTCTACATTATTCCCAATAAGTAGAATATCATCAACATACAGAACTAAGAAGACCACACGCATGTCATTGATGAGCTTGTATACACAAGACTCATCAAGGCATTTTGTGACCCATAAGATTTGATTGATTCATCAAATCTCATATACCATGGCCTAGATGCTTGCTTAAGTCCATAAATAGACCTATTTAACTTACAAACCTTTTGTTGTGCATCTTTATCTATGAAACCCTCTGGTTGCTCCATATAAATGGTTTCTTCAAGATGACAATTTAGAAAAGCTGTCTTGACATCCATCTACCAAATCTCATAATCATAATGAGCGGCAATAGAGAGCAATATATGAATGGACTTAAGCATAGCTATAGGAGAGAGTCTCTTCATAATCAACTCCTTCCCTTTTGGTAAAACCCTTAGCTACAAGTTTAGCTTTGAATGTCTCTACATTCCCGTCCACTCCTCTTTTTCTCTTATAGATCCATTTACACCCTATAGGTTTCACCCCTTTAGGTAGATCTACATGATCCCAGACGGAGTTGGAATACATTGATTCCATCTCAAGTTTCATAGCTTCAAGCCATGCTTCTTTGTCAGCATCTTCCATTGCACATCTAAATGACAATGGATCATCTTTTCCATCATCAGTGACAACAACTTGTGGTTCACCTACCTATCTATATCAAGCTGGTGGTCGTACTACTCTCTCGCTACGTCTAGGTGGCGTGATGGTCTGACTAGAAATAGTCATCTACTGAGTACCATGTGGAACAACAACTTTTGTTATTTCCGATCTGATCTCATCAACGTGAATTTCCTCCAAGACAATCGTTCTTTGACGTTTGAAGTTTGCCATATAGTCATATTCAAGAAATGTGGCATTTGTTGATACAAATACCTTATTATCTTGAGGACCATAGAACAAACCTCCTCTTGTGCCTTTTGCATAACCAACAAACATGCAAACTTCAGATCAAGGTTCTATATTTCTAGTCTTTCCTACGAGCACATGTGCGGGACACCCCCATATGCGAAAGTGTCTCAAACTAGGCTTGTGACCACTCCACAACTCTAAAGGTGTCTTAGGAATAGACTTAGATGGGACCACATTCAAAATGTATGTCGCTGTCTGTATAGCGTATCCCTAAAATGATTTTGGAAGTGCAGAGTAGCTCATCATCAATCGAACCATGTTAAGTAAAGTCATATTTCTCCTCTCAGCAACACCATTTTACTGAGTAGTGCCAGGTGTTGTTAGCTGAGATATAATTCCATGTTCTTGCAAGTAATCCTTGAATTCATTATCAAGGTATTCACCTCCTCGATCTGATCGAAGACACTTGATTGACTTATCTAATTGCTTTTCAGCTTCAGCTTTAAACTCTTGAAACTTTCTAAAAGTTCCTTATTTAAATTGAATTAGATAAGTATAACCATATCTTGAGTAATCATCAACAAAAGTGATGGAATACTCATAACCACCTCTAGCCCCAGTAGTCATAGGGCCACATACATCTGAATGTATGAGTTCAAGTGGATCTTGCACCCTTCGACCCTTTGCAGAAAAATGTCTCTTGGTCATTTTTCCCTTTAGACAAGATTCACAGACTGGTAAAGATCCAACATTTAAATCTTTTAAAAGACCGTCCTTCACAACTCTATCAATTCTATCTAGATTAATATGACATAGACGAAGGTGCCAAAGATATGTGTTATCATCATGAGAAACTTTAAGTTTCTTGGACTTAGGCAATTCTACTTTAAAAATTTTAGTATTCAACAGTGATTTATTGATGGGCCTTATGACATAAAGTCCACTTTTCATAAAACCAGAACAAATATCTATTCTATTTTTAGAAATAATAACAATATTATTATTAAAAGAAATTGAATAACATTGTTCAAATAAGTGAGAAACATAATTGAGATTTCTAGTAAACCCCAGTACAAAATAAACATTATTCCACAATAAAAATTTATTCTGAAAAAATAATTTTTGTTTCTCCCACTGCTGAAGCTAAAACTACTGTCTCATTGCCCACTCTTATAGTGAACTCCCCATATGCTAGATTCCCATAGGAATTAAGCATCTGTAAAGAACAACAAACATGATTAGTTGCACCTGAATCAACTATCCAGGGTGATAAATCATTCTCAACTAAACATGATTCAATAACAAGTAAATCAGATTTACTTGTCTTCTTTTGTTTTAGTTCGTCGAGATACTTTTTACAATTTCTCTTTTCTTTTGTTGCCTTTTCAGCAGGGATCGGAGGACATTCCTCAGTCAGGGAAAACTTCAAGTTGTCGTGCACAAGAATCATATTCATGTTCTTTTTCCAGTTGACGAAATTTTTGCCAGTCAACTTTTCAGTCGCGAGTAAATTAATCATAAAAGAAGACATTATGCTGTAATAAATAAATAAATAATAATTAATATTATGCAAAAAATTCATTAGAAATATGACAAGTAAAAATGATGCATGAGCATGCTAAATCACTAAATAAAATGCAAATGCTATTATTGCCTCGATACATAATATTTTTCCTTGGGGTAAAAATATTATTTATTAATAAATTTATTCAAAATATCTCATATTTTCAAAATTTATTAACTATCAATTAGTTTTGGTCAAAATGTGATTAACACATTATATCACATTTTTATAAGTGTATACCATCGTTTCGGTTTTATAAAACTTAACTTATAATTGCCGCTTTAAAGACGGTCAATTATAAAATACATTTTATAAAACCTATCTCTAGGAGATCAACCATGGTATTGATCTAAGTGAACACTCTCCTTAGGGAGGACAATAACTAAGTTGTCTCGGAGCCCCGCTTAAATCTCACGTTCTTGTATCAACGATGGAGACCATGGAAAGTTACTCATAACTTTCCTCTCCCACTCATTCTTTTGAATTATAGTGATTTTATAGAATATCACATATTCTATTAAATCTATAAAAAAATATTTAATCAAAATAAATTTATTTTATTTATAGATTATTAATTTTATCATCATATTATAAAATTAATGATATTAAATAAACAATTTATTTAGCACTTACAAAATAATGTAAAAATTTTAACAATTAAAATTTTACATTATTTTATTTTCTCACATAATTCATAAATATGAATTATTAATTTTAATCTAATTAAAACTATTTAATTTTTAACAAAATATTTTATTAAAATTAAATAAAAAATATATATGCTAAGAATGCATGTCAATGTGAGAAAACTAAATGATAAGTAGACCCTATATGCAAGTACTATATGACATGTGAATGCATGACAATGGTAAAAAAACTTATACCAAGCATAAAAGTTAATGAGATAAGGACCGGGTCAATTTGGGTATTTCTAAAATTGCATATAAACCCCAAAAAAAATTATATAAAGTCTTGGTGGCCTCCACATTTTTTGCGTCATACGTCGTGATGATAACAATTGCACACCATAGTCTCGCTCCAAAATTTGTCTTGTCCTCCTTATTTTTTTGATCTCCATCAACATTACATAAAAGTGAATTTACCCAAGACAAATTGGGTTTACATCAAAAATTAAAAGTAAGAAATTTTAAAAAATATTCCTTACCCAAATCGGCCACATGTAATTACAATCATTATCTCAATCATGCATATATCCATACATTCAACATTCCAAAATATATAATAATTAAAAAATGCATAAGCCTACTTATCATCACATATCATGATTTTCATAAAATCATATTATTAAATATATCATAATTACAACGAAGCTCTGATACCAATTGTTGGTTTTTAGGTTCCTTTGTACAACGGAATTACCGATGTTCATAACAATGGTAACGTGCATAACCTATGCATCATGAAAAACAATTTCAACATGAACATAAAACGGATGGTTGTTATAATATATTAATAATAGTATGTATTTAAAATCTCTATTTAGATCTAATCTAAAAGATAAACAATATTACCTTTGTAGTTTACTTCACATGGTACAAAATCAACCTTCGATCTTCTCTGCCAATCCTCATCACCTCGAATAAGTACGTGTGGACGTGATGAACGAAACAAGATCACACTCAATTTATGATAGATCGTATTCTCAATACATGAGAGGATCTATTTGGATTTAGAAAACACTTCTCCAAAGCCAACACGGAAGACACAAATTTTTCTCTCAAAATGGATTCCTTAATCTCAAAGATTTCAACCTTAACTTAAACTTTTTCTCCAACCTATTTTCTAATGAGGTTGGACCTCTATTTATAATGGTATTGTTCCATAATGACCATTATGACATTTAGAGAAAAGCACTACAAATTCTACATTAAAGTTATCATTAATTTCATACATTTATAAAAATGTTATGGAAATCAAAAGTCTTGTTACCATAGCTCAACACTTGGCACATTTAAGTTATAATACATTTTTAACAAAAATGTTATGGAAAACAAAAGGTCATGACATTAAATTAAATTTGACTTTAATTCAAATTTGACAAAATCAATTTTAAAAACTATTTTTAAAAGTTACTTTATATTTGTTAATTAATTGAATAATCAATAATTTAATTATTACATTTAATGAAATATAACAAATATATTAACTTTGACAACTTTTGTCATTCTGTCTTAATTAATTGAATAATCAATAATTCAATTATTTCATCTAATGAAAAAATAATAATAAACTTATTATTGAGTGTATTAAATAATTAATTCATAATTAATTATTTAATATTATTTGTTTATTTTTCTATTATTCGAATAATGATAGAAGATGACGAAGGGACCGATGGACCTATAGTTTTAAGCTCCAATAGTATTTCGTTAATTAATATAAACTCTTTATATTAATTAACATAATTGTTAACTCTAAAGTAATTCCACTAAATACTTAGAGTTGCACTCTCAAAACTATAGAGTATATTTATTTAAAGTAATGTCCATTGATATAGTCATTACATATGCATTAACCCTCCATTTAGATTCACAATAGAGCTAGGTTTATAATCTGTTAACCTCTAATATTGCGTCTTTATTCTTGACTACCATTAGTTCCTGATTGAATAATTAATTCATAACGATTATGAATTGCGCGCTAATTATTCGATCCTTGAACTAACAAACAAGGGAATCCATAGAAATGGATTTTGTTGTATCGGAATTAACATTCTCAGCTATTCATTTTAATTTACTCCCAATATACAAGCTATACGAATCGTAACTCGTACAAAACTTTACCGAGTAAATCAAAGAATAAATTACAATAAAATAGGAGTTTATTAAATACAACGTATTTAGATCATCCATATATGACCATCATTATGATAAAATTAATTGTTCTATATTTAACGAAAATTATCAAAACAATATAATTTTTATCTGGTTTAGTCCTATATAATCATATTATATAACACATATTTATCTTATGCTGCTACATATTTAGTCGGGATATGACTATGCATTCTTAATGAAATAAACTATGTTTATGACTATGAACTATTTGAAGATTCCATACTTCAAATGTAAGTCATGGACATATTCTGGTTGTTCCTCTTTATATTTTATCCCACATATATACAATATATATGTTAATAAAAAGTCAGCATACATAACAAAAGAATTTTCTATGAATTTTATAAAACATAATCTAAAATGTTAACATAATATTATCAATATAAATTTATTCATATATTATAAAATTATTCTATTACATTTGCTTGTTGGACATATTACTCCCAACAATTTGCTACACTAGTTAAATCTCAAACAACATGAGGCAACTAAATACGAGTCGACAACAAATCAACAATTGAATTGGCAAAGAATCCAGTTCATCATGAGAGAAGTAAGCATATAGATGTTCATTTTTATTTTATTAGAGAACATATTAAGAAAGAAGAAGTACGAATGAGTCATAATGCAAGTCATGACCAAGTGGCAGAAATTTTTACAAAGCTGATGCAAATGGTGCTGTTTGAAAACCTTAAGAAGATAATCAGGATGAAGGCTCAGAAATGTTTGAGTTTAAGGGAGTAATTTGTTGAGAATTAAACTCAAAACTGTTAGCATTTTGGAGTATTTTTCAACAATGATTTGAAGGGTCAAATGGCAACCAAATTAAACGTTTGACCTATGGATTTTACTGCCCCGAATGTCTACTTTCTGATGGTTTAAGTTTCAAGTCGTTGGGAATTCTCTAGAAGAAGTTATGATGTTTTTAGTAATCAAATGTCAGAAATTGTGATGTTTCGTATTCTTTCTTTAATGTCTTTAAGTATGTTTATTTTTTTAATTATTGTACGAATTTGAAGATTCTTATTTGAATCTATAAATATTGTATTATGCTTATTTGAGAAAAAGATAGTGAAATTCAAATCTTGAAGAATCTTTCGAGTAGTTATCTTCTCCTTTCTCGCCAAAACAAATGCTCTGTTTTTTTTAATCAAAAATCTATTCTCTATGGCACAAAACTCGACGTTTATCACATTATTACTTGTTGGTAATGTACACTTTGCTTCAAGTTATTATTTTCACAATTGCAATAGTGCTCGGGTATCTGCGGTGCCCAAGCAATGGTGTAAGACCCTCAATTCAAATTAATATTGTGTCTGGTATGGGCACCACGGCACCAATGTTTGGGGGCCATGACGCTAGTTTCACTTTTACACATGGAGGTTGTTGAACAAAAATTATTTAGTGGATGGTCTTACATCCCCAAATTTAAAGTGTTATATTGGACTGCATTATACCTACACAAGTATAAGCAAAGTAATATGAGAGTAGAAGAATAAAATGTATTTGTCACAGTGAGAATGGATACAGTGTTGAGCAAAGAAAAAAAAGTCAAGTATCTCCCTTGGGTAAAGAGCCCTAAATCTCTAGAGAATCAAGTTTCGGGTGATTTAACGTGCAGGGAAGAGTTTGTAAAGCTGTGAGTATTAAGTGTGCCATCCACAAGAAAAATGCTAAAATGAATGATGGAGTACTGCAGTCCTCCAATGAGGAGTCCATAAGCTTTCGAGTATAATCTTATAGTTCTAAAAAATTAACTCTATCATAATCTTATATTCTTTACGTGTTATTCACTGTTTGCATTGTAATAAAGGTGTTGTGGATGTGAGAGTGTTATATCAGTATTCATATTATGTTGGGATGTTAGAATGTGCCTATTTTTAATAGATTGCTAAATGTGCATAATTTAGTCGCGATTGAGTGTGATAAGTATACTCGTTTTTAGAGTAGCCATTAAATATTTTGTGACCGTTATTAACTCTCTCATTGTTTCTAGGTAAAATGACAATTCAACCATCGTGGTTTACGGTCAATGAAAAGTCAACCACTATGGTATGTTTTCTAACAATTTAACCATCCACATATGCTAAAATGACAACTTCACCATCGATGTGAGAAAAAAAACCTGAGGGTATGCCAATTTTGGCTTGGACACCGCAGCGTCTGCAGGAAATTTTTTCCTGGAGACCGCGGTGTCCAGGCAAAAATTGCTTGGACACCGCAGACAATTTTCTCTGGACACCGCATGCAATTTTGCCTGGACACCGTGCTCTCCAGGCAAAAATATCCTGGACACCGCAAGCAATTTTGCCTGGACACCGCGGTCTACGGGTAAAAATTGCCAGGACACCGTGGTGTCCAAGCAAAAATGCCTGCGGTGTCCAAGCAAAAAGACCCCCTGAACTTCAAACGACCATAAATTTTGCTACGAGTGTCAGAATTTCACGTACAAGATATCAATTTGTAGGTCTCTAAAAGAGCTTCAATTCGATACGTTATGCGTGCAATTCCAACACTCGTAGAAAAAGCTATGGTTGTTTGAAGTTCAGTATGACATTTTGCCTGGACACCGCGGTCTCCAGGCAAAATTGCCTGCGGTGCCCAGGCAACAATTGCCTGGAGACTGCGGTGTCCAGACAAAACGACCTACTGAACTTCAAATGACCATAACTTTTGATACAAGTGTTGGAATTTGATGAACAAGGTATCAATTTGTAGATCTCTAAAAGATCTTCGATTTGATATCTTATGCGTTTAATCCCAACACTCTTAACAAAATTTATGGTTTTTTGAAGTTCAGTAGGTCGTTTTGCCTAGACACCGCGGTCTCCAGGAAAAATTGCCTGCGGGGTCAAGGCAAAAATTGCCTGGAGACCGCGGTGTGCAGGCAAAATGACCTGCTGAACTTCAAATGACCATAACTTTTGCTACTAGTGTCGGAATTGGAAGCATAATGTATATAATTGATGCTCTTTCAGAGACCTACAAATTGATACCTTGAGCGTCCAATTCCAACACTCGTAGCAAAAGTTATGGTTGTTTGAAGTTCAGCAAGTCTTTTTGCCTAGACACCGCAGGCTCCAGGCAATTTTTGCCTGAACACCATAGGCAATTTTGCCTAGAGACCGCGGTGTCCAGACAAAATGACCTGCTGAACTTCAAAAGACCATAACTTTTGGTACGAGTGTCGGAATTGGAGGCATAAGGTATCAAATCGAAGGTATTTTAGAGACCTACAAATTGATACCTTGTACGTGAAATTCAGACAGTCATAGAAAATGTATGGTCTTTTGAAGTTTAGTAGGTCGTTTTGCCTGGACACCGCGGTCTCTAGGCAATTTTTGCCTGGACACCGCAGGCAAAACGCCCTGCTGAACTTCAAACAATCATAAATTTTGTTACATGTGTTAGAATTGGACGTATAAGATATCAAATCGAAGCTCTTTCAGAGACCTAAAAATTGATATCTTGTGCGTCAAATTCCGACATTCCTAGCAAAAGTTATAGTTGTTTAAAGTTTAGGTAGTCATTTTGCCTAGACACCGCAGGCATTTTTGCCTAGACATCGGCGGTGTACAGGCAAAATTGCCTGCTGTATCCAGGAAATTTTTTCCTGGAGACCGCAATGTCCAGGCAAAATTGCCTGCGGTGTCGAGGCAATTTTTGCCTTGTGACCGCGGTGTCCAGGCAAAATTGCATGCGTTGTCCAAGCAATTTTTGCCTGGACATCGTGGTCTCGAGGCAAAAATTGCCTGCAAACGCGGCGGTGTCCAAGCCAAAATTGACATACCCTCAGTTTTTTTTTTCTCACATCAATGGTGAAGTTGTCATTTTAGCATACGTGGATGGTTAAATTGTTAGAAAACATACCACAGTGGTTGACTTGTCATTGATCTTAAACCACGATGGTTGAATTGTCATTTTCCCTTGTTTCTATCTTTTACAAATACGAGTAAGAATTTGAAGGTTAAATGTAAAAGCTTCAGGAAAAAGATAAAAGATGAGGTTAATTTATTGGGTAGCCTAAAGCTTAAGGAAGTCTTTTTGTGAGATGTGCAAAAGACAAGATGTGGGCCTTACCAAAAGTAACAGAAATCAATACTCTTGAAATACACACATAAGAAAGGGCTTCTTGTGCATAAAAAGAGAGAAACACAAAGGAGAAAGATGTTGGGACCAAAAAGAGCGCCCAAAAGGAGAAGAAAACAAAAAACCCAAAAAGGAGAGTCGTATCTTCTTCTTTCTTACTTAAGTACGGAAATTTTGCTATATTCACATTTTCAACTATGAATTGTCATATTTTTTTGCTGAATTTTTTAAAGTATCTAAATCAATGGTTAAGAGTTTATTGATACAACATTGTGAGTATGTTTCTTCAATATTATTTTGTTTGTTCAAATTTTTTATTGATTGGTCATCTTGACAAGAATATTTTGATTCTAATATGCTAGAAAGGTTATTAAAATTTAGATGTATATTGAATAGTGTGACTTTAACTAGTCTTTGATAGATTTGGTTAATTAACAAGTTGACAAGAATGGTACTTGTCAACTTGAGCATATGAAACTTCTCATTTTATTTTTACATATATTCTTTAAAAAAAAAAAAAAAAAAGAAAAAGTAGAGCATAGATATAAGAATCCTATCAAAATAGAGTTCTCATTATCTAGTTCGCATCATTGTAGTAATATGTTGAAGTGTTGCAACCACTATTGCTATTTAAACCATTCATCCATTCTTTTTGAGAGTTTACCTCACCTGATAACTTTTGGTTTTCACAGTGAGTAGGAAAAATTCTTGGAATAGGTGTTTTTGGTGAGTATTTTCAAGCAACTAATCTATTTTTGTCATGAAGGAAGTTTGTGGTATAAAATCTAGTTTTAACAACCATTTGGAGTTTTGGTTGTTTTCAATCAATCATTTGGATTATTGAGACTTGGGTTTCAGGAGTTTGGAGAGTTCAAATGTCTTAAGGAGGTGGACTCAATCTTATACTAATAGTTATCAATTAAACTCAGAATTTTTTTTTTTGTTACTATTGGGAAATTTGGTATGTCATATTTAAGCTAAAGTTTGAGTTTCAGGACTAAAACTCGATGGTTTTAGACATAAATCAAGTTATTTTCATAACACAATGTTTTGAAAATTATTTCATGCTAAAATTTGCTGAAAAATTTGGAAAATCTACTGAAACAATGCGAACAACGTTAGAGAATATGGTGCTAGGCCACGACTCTAGCCCCTCTGCTAGGTTGAGCCTCACCTCAGCAATGTTGGGTTGGACCTGGTTGAGTTGGGTCACGACTTGGACTTTGTTTTGGATCCATTTTGGACTTTTAATCTAATTATTTTTAGGTTATTTCAAGATCCGTTTTGGAGCAATTATGGGCCTTAGACTTGATTGTTCTCAGGCCATTTTCTTAAGACTAAAGTTTAGAATTAAAGTGAGATATTTCGATATTAGTTTGTAATATGATTAAAGCTTTAAGTTTGGACTCTACAGATTATTGGACGTTCCTAGTTTAGATTGATCTTTGATTATTTGTTGGTCATTGTGAAGTATGAGTTTATTTTTATGTCTAGGATTGCATCATTTTTGAAAATTTTATTTTGAGATTTATTCTAATATATAATGACGTGTCTATTTTAATATGTTGTTAGTTTTCGTATTGTATACATTTTCACTATACATGTTTGCTGTAGTACCCTAATTTTTCTTTCTGAAATTAAGTAAGGATAATTAAAATTTCATTGGAAGCTTAGTGGGAGATTATAGCATTTGATAGATTATGAGATGAATTTATTGTTGATTGTAATATGTAAATTAAATAAGGATTTCATTGGAAGATCAATGGGAGATTATAGCATTTAATTAGTATTTGGTGGATTATGGGATGAATTTATTGTGGATTTTAATATCCCAATTAAGTAAGGATAATTAAGAATTTCATTGGATGATTAGTGAAAAATTATAGCATTTAATTAGTATTTTATGGATGAATTTATTATTAATGATTTATTGGACAATAATTAGAGTTGTGTTGGGTACTTATAAAAATTAGTTAGAATAATTGATTATAGAATGTTGGTTAAAATAATTGGTTGTGAAATATTGGTTAGAATAATTGGTGGTGGAATATTGGTTAAAATAAATGGTAGTGGATTGTTGGTTAGAAGTGGTAAGAGAAACTGTTAAAGTTAGAACAATGGTAGTGGTGTATATGAAAAATGGAAGAAAATAAATGGCAGATGCAGAAAAATGTTGTTGCGTGGGAGCGATTGATCGGATGATCAACTGCTGGTTCTTGTGGCGTTGGATTAGTCGATCAAATGATCAACTCGTCTCACATGAAATTTTTTAGAAAATAATGACAGATTCAAAATCACGTTGGGCTGATGGATCAAATGATTGACTGGTCCCACTAGAAAATTTCGGCTAATGAAAAAAATGTGAATTTTGTCCGAGGAGAAATTTTATTTTATTTTTCTTGTGATTTCTTGCTCCTCCTCAGTGCTTCTCTTTTACTAGTAAAGAGTTAGGTGTTAGGTAACTATTGATAAAATAGGATGGGTGGAAGTCTTGATGAATGCACTATTTGGTGGAGTTCTTAGAGGTTAATAAAATAAGATGATGGTGCACTGTCCACTTGGGGTTTCTTGCTTATAAATTGACGGTGAAACCTTGGAGAAGGTAGTGAGCTAACAGGGAGAAGAGCGACCGCGAGAGAAGAAAGAAAGAGAGTAAGGGAGAGAAAGAAAGAGAGAAGGGGAAAGGAAATTCTAGAGAGGGAGCTGAGAGAGAAGTGTTGTGTTTTTGGGAAAGACAGAGTGTGAAACAAAAAGAAGAGAAGATTCGGAAAAAGAAAGAAAGAGTGTGAGAGAGCTGCTCTTGCTTCTTTGGCTCTTCGCGAGTGTTTTTCATGTATGGAGAAATTCCTTCTGTTTATAGATTTTATGGAATAATTGTAGATGATGAAATATGCAAAGTATAAGGGATGAATTTCTTCTACTGTCAATAGCCATTATTGAATTCCTGCCTTGATTTTCTATGATTATTTTGTGTACTATGACGAAGAGTATACAAAATATTGTTGGTTATGGTTGAAGTTATATTCCATTAAATTGTGAATATATATATATGCTTGGATTTTATTCATTGGTAATTTGGAAATACACTGTTTGGATGGTTAAGGTTATACTCTGTTAATACACTGGTTGGATGATTCTTTATGCTCCTTGTTAATTGAAAGTTTATGTTCCATGGATAAGATTATATTGGAATATGAAGTGGAGAAGCTGTAAAGTGATTTAGTTGGAATTGTGTTATGGATTTTTATTACTGGAAATAATGGTATCGAAATTATTAAAGGATAATGAACAATAAAAATGAAGTTAATAATATGTGATTATGAATAGTTGTTATTTCATGATTTTGACGGTAATTAAGAAGGATATAGTGCTAAAACTCTGGAAAGATGCCAGATAAGTGATATTGTTTGTGTTTTGCCAAAAGACATCCATCGCAAGAATTAGGAATTGTATGCTGACTATGTTTACTAGATTATTAAGTTATTGACATGTTATTGTACGAGGATGTATTGTTGCTTGTTGCTTGATGACGTGTTTATTAGATCTAAATTCTTAAAGTTCTTTAAGTTAGGAATTTTAATATTGAGCATGTTCTGTGGATTAAATTGAGCATATAGATTTGTATGCATTCACGAGCATGAAAATATTACGAAAATGATTTTAAGCATATGTTTTAAAAAGGAAATGGAAACAAATGTTATGTTTTATACATGTTGTATACTGCATATTTACTGTATTACATGTTGTAGACTGCATTAAATATGCAGTATACAACATGTAATGCAGTAAATATGCAATAAATGTTGTGTTTTATACATATTGTATACTGCATATTTAATATCTCTTACTGAGCTTTAGACTTATAGTTTAATTATTGTGATGTAGGTAAGAAGCCGATGGCCATAGTTGATGATGGAGTGTTGCTGTATTGAGCATTTTGTGTTGTTGGCTAACTGATCGGTGGGTTATGGCTCAGGATGGCAAGTTTTGTGATGACACATCTTGGTAACTGTATTTTGGCATTCGTGTGAATGTTTGTAATGAAATTTAAATTAATGGTATAAACGGGTTTTGAAATAAAGATAAGTCTTCTACTACACAACTCGAATGAAAAAGAAAACATGTTTTAAAATCAAAATAATATGTTTTAAATTAAAAGTTAAGTAAAAAGAAGTATTCCACTACGTAACTCGAATGAAAAAGAAAAGTTTTAAATTTTATGTATTTTTCAAAGAAAATGCCTTTTAAAATGCCACGTTTTATGAGAATGAAAATCGTGGCGTTACATTTGCTTTTGAGCATGCATAACATTTATTTTATTGATTATTGTGGTTATGTAAACCAAATTTGATTGACCCATGTGGGGTTCTTGTTTTTGTTATGGGCATTCGATCATTGGAGTATGTGTTTGCTGTGTTGCTACTATATAGAGTAATAGGACAACTAAATATACTGTGTGTCTAGGCGCAAAATCGTAAACCTGATCAGAGACGTTATGGCTGTTGCGATTGTCTGAGTATCACCATTATTTATTTTTGTTATTACCAATGACATGATATGTTTAGAGTCCATAAGTTGCTCTATTTTATCTAAGCTTTTATCTTTTGAAAGTGGACTATTTTATGTACGTACCACATTATAGTGGAAGTTTTCAACATTTGCATTACTAGTCATTTTCTACTCAGTTTTATTAAATGTTTCATCCATGGCATGCTCACATAATTTTTTTAAAACACCTAACCTAAATGTAAAACTTTCTCTTATTGGATTTAGTCGATTCACCCCAATGACATTCCCTTTAGATATTAGTTTGGAAGATCCCTTGTTACTAACGCAGGTTTGAGCTCAACATTTATCTTCTAATTATTTTATCATCATGATTGAAATACCGTATAAGGTTACATTGAGTTAAATATTGTTATGTTCAAGTTATATTATCCCATTTATTTCTAGTGCAATTTTTAATGGATTAATATTACTACTTGATCTGATATCACTATTGGACATGTGTGATAGCCCAGTTTGGTTGGGTCCTTGAAAATTTTATTTTCTTTTAAGTCTTCCACTACTCAATAAATAATTAAGTTTAGAGTAAGGTGTCTCAGTTCGTTCTTGGGCTGGTTCATTTTCCGTTTTGTCTCAAGTCTCCTTTAATGCATGACAAAAATTTTGGTATCGAAACCAAGTTAACATCTTGAAAAGTGACATCATTAAAATAAATATTGTGATGATATACCAAAGATGAAATTATTATGCCCAAGGACGTAGTAATAAGACTAATTTGAGTCAAGGTGCTACTAGAAAAACATTTGGAGGTTGGCCGTTAGAGGATGATGACATTTCCCTATCTGTACACGTGTAGTGTAGAGTGGTCGTAAATTTTAGTTAGAAGGGGAAAGGTGTACACTTCATAAATAGCTAGAAGAAAATTTTTCTAGAAACAGTATGTGGACTCTTCTGGGTTATGTGTGAGCCTGTGAAGTTTGAATTTAAGAAATTCATCTTAGGATGCGGTCCAAATTCTCAAGTCTCCCTTTCAAAAATCCAAAACTTACCCCTCCTTATTTGGAGTTCGTTAGTCCGAGTTGGAACCTTACGTTCGTAGGCTTTTGTTCAAAAACTGTTGGTAGAGGCTTCTGGATTAGTCTTGTATTGTGTGATTTGGCGTTAATGTAAGTTTCTAAGTAGACATTTGAGAATATTTTAATCAGGGACTAGAGTCATTCAAATGGAAAGATGACTTCAATAGATGTTGATGTGAACTAGGGTATTAAACAACCATCGACCCTACAACAATGCGAAATATTACAGATCATCTCACGAATCGAGAAAATAGGAATTTGACCCTAACCAAACCGGTCGACTAGAACAAAAGATATCAAGAAGAGGAGCTTGACCCTAACAAAACTTGTTGGTTGAACCCAATCTATCAAAATGTTTGATCTTTCAAGTCACATAAGAAGAAGATCAAGCTCTTCGCAAAGAACCAAAGAGAAAAATTTCTCACAAGCTAAAATCCCTCAAATTCAATTCATCAAAAGGTTTTTACGTATGGTTCCCTAAGGTGCTTTTATAGGCTAAAATTAAAGTAAGACTTAACCTAATAAAATAAGAAAAAAAAATTTCAAAGTAAATAAGAAAAACTAGGTTGATGGTGAGTGCAAAAAAGGAAAGAAGGCTTTTGGGTGTGCGCATGTGGAATGGATGGTAGTGGCTATTAGGCGCATGCATGTGGAATGGATGGCAGTGGCTTCTGGGCGTGTGCATGCAAAATGGATGGCAGTGGCTGCTAGGTGTGCATAGGCTGGATGGCAAGTAATGGATGGTTGGGTTGTGTGGAATGCGCACGCTGTCGGGATGCTGGAGATGGGCTGCGCAGGAAAGGACAGCTGTACACTGGGCAATGTGTGCATGGCTGTAGGTAGATGGGCTGTGAGTGAAGGGCACGGGTAGGGGCACTACTGAGCTGTGGATGACTGGGCCATGCGGAGAATGCATGGAGCTGTCAGAAAAAAATGTTGGGCCATAAGTGTTGTTAGAATGAATGCTAGGTTGAACACGTTGTCAGAATGAATGCTGGGTCACGTGCACTATCGGAATGAAAATTTGGTGATTAGGAGTGCGAGTGCACGAGTGGGCTGGCCCACGAAGAATAATGCATTGGTGTGCTCAAGGATGTGCATTGGGCTAGTGCCTGGACTGCACGGTGGATATGCCTGCTAAAAGGGTGCGTGTGTTGCATGTGTGTCTGAATGCTCATGCTACGCGCTCTGCATGTGTGCCTTCATGCCTTTGAAAAAGTAGCCTCCTTTTTGCATCCTTTGACTTGTATCTCCTCTACTATTTTCCCTCCAATGCTTAACAAGTTCATTGTTGTTGGATCATGGATTTTGACTCTCTTTCTTTGATTTCTTCCACAAAAAGTTGTGGTTTTTCTTTTACCTTCTTTATCCTTGCTTTAGTCGTTGGACCTCCAATGCCTCCTAATAAATCTTGGTCTTTATGTGTTTTCTGGTTTACATCATTTCTCCCTTCTTAGAAAAGATTCGTCCTCAAATCACCTACATCATACAAAGACAAGTCAATAGTATTTAATGAAGCACTTATCTTGTTGTATAAGCTTGGTAGGTTAATTTCACAAGTGTTGTCATTGATGTGCTCCAAGGCTTGAAAGGAACCATCTCCTTGTGGTTGAATGACAAATCTTTCCCTTACATGAAGAACTTTGACCTTTTTCTTTCCATCAAGATTAACAAACTCATTAGTATGTAAAGGTAAAAAGTCTAATGGAATCAAAAGATTAAATCCGTAAATAATTTCAAAAAGTGAGTATGATATGATAGAAAGAACAATCTAATTATGTATAAACTCATCATCATGCTGTAAACACTTTTTCAAATTATCATATAATTGATTCTTTCTTAAAGTAATGAAAATTAACTCCAAGTGTTCAACATGTGTTTCTACAATTTTGCTATTCTCCAAATTATCATCAAAGCATCAAACAACAAATTTCCCAATCAAAGATTTAATCACATAATCCAACAATCTAATAAAAGTACTAGAATCATCAAATAATTAATATATCATAATCAACCATTCATATAGTCCATGTATATTTTTAAACAAAATTTTCCAATAACAATTTATCAAATCAATCTTAGAAAATATGCATGCTCCATATAGTTCAACTAAGTCCTTAAAGATACCAAATATCAATTCATGTAGATAATACTTAGGAAAAAACAATGCATTTTTCTTGAATCGAAAACCTTTATGTCCACAAAAATCAGCACATGCATCATGATCACAATCAATCCAAAATCTCCCAAAATTGAAGTCATTCTCTTGCAATTTCATGATATATTCAGATCTTAACAATTTAGTTTAAGGGTAGTAGTAAGTACACACCTTCTTGACAATGTGTTGACAACCACAATATCCTTACCTTTTTTGTAGTGAATAAAATATGGAAACATCTTGATGTATTCCATCCACTAATGTTCAATCCCCCTTAGTGGTGTTATGCCTTTTGGTGTTTCCTTCAGATGTATATCTTTATAATCCTGTAAAATAGATGAAACATCCATTAGAAAAGAAGTAGTTAACTCATGGAAGGTTAAAGAAATATTTTTGTACAAAAGGAAAATTACCTTTCTCTTTTTCTCACTTTTTTAATCACTCCAATTCCTTTCTATTCCTTTTTACCCTCGGATTTTAACTCCTCTCCCACTTTTTTTTTCTCCTTTTCACTCTCAATTTTTCTTCTCTCTTCGTGCAATTTCTTTTCTTCCACTTTGCTTTTTTTGCTCACTTCAATCTTGGCTTTTCTCTCTATGGCTATTTTGTCTCCTTTTTCATATTCGCCTTTTCCCTTTTTAACTCTTTTTGTTTCTTCAACTTCCAAAGTTTGTTCAACTCCTCTAAATTCAGATTTCTCTTCTTTTGTTTTGGCTTTGGTACAATCTTAGAAATCTTTTGCAATTCTCTCTTGATCTTTACTAGATTCCCTTTGAACTTAATCATTATCCTCCTTGATTTGCACATTTAAAGCTTTCCTTATTACCAACAAATCTGCTTTTGTTGGTTCTTCGACTTTCATCGCTACATTCCTCAAGTGGTGGTAATTCGTTGTCACTAGAACTTACACTCTATACATCTCCATTTTCAAAGTTTTCCTCCTTTGTTCCTCTTTCAATTTGTTGCTCCCCTTATCGCTTTCTTTTTCTTTAGTAGCATTAACATTTAGTTTTTCCTCAACTTCTCTCTTTTACATCAACTTATCTTCTTTCTTGATATCGCTCTCTTGATTTACTTCATCTTGATCATCATACATCTCTTTAGAACTCGATGTTGTAGTGGTGATTGGTTTCTTTTTCAAACAAGATTCATAAAGCTTCTCAAAATCAAATTGTACAACCTTATGCTCCTTTTTGTCAAAATCGGATTTCCTTGTAGATGAAGAACATAAAGTCTCCCCTTTTATCAAGTTTACTCCTTTTTGCTTGAGATGTCTTTCAACCTTGATTTCCTTATGAACCATATCCTTTAGTTGTATGTAATGTTGCATCTTCACCACATTAGCTATTTCAAAATCTAAACCTTGTAAAAAGTGTTCCTTGGTGGCTTTGGGATCCTCTTTAACATTCTCCCTTGCCATACAAAATTTTAAACTCCTTATAATATTCTCCCACACTTTTGAAACCTTGATTTAAGCGCTGAAATTTTTTGCATAAATCTCTATAATAATGTGAAGGCACAAACCTCTTTCTCATGATGAACTTCATATTTTCTCAAGTTTAGATTGGTGGTTCTCCATACCTCATTTGATTCTTTATTAATTGATCCCACCAAATGCTTGCATAGTCTATGAACTCCATGCTAACCATCTTGATCTTCTTTTTTTTTTCCATGTAGTTTTGGCATTCAAAAATAAGATCCAATTTTTGTTCCCACTCCATATATGTCTCCGGATCAATTTTTCCTTGGAAAGGTGGAATAATTACCTTAATGTTGCTCAAATTACCAACTTCTCTATGCATTCAAAAATCTCTTCTCCTTTGATTATTTACCTCTTCCTCCTCAAACTCATCTCTTTCAAAATTCCTCCTTTCTCGGCCATGTGTAGGAGTTGGTGTTTCCAAACGTTCCTTTCTTATCGCTAGGTCTTGTATAGCCCTCATAAACATCCTCATATCAACATTTGCTTCTTCTCCACTTCCACTCATAATTTCAGATCAAGAATAAAGCAAACAAAAATGTTAGAACAAAAATAAGAATAAAGTAAGGACTTTTCCTCTTGCTCACGTGTTTAACTCGAACAATGATCACTCTACTCATGTTTGCACTCGAATGACTTTTATAAAATAGGCTCAGCCTCTTGCCTTTTACCACTCATTCTTCCCTTTTAGATCTTTCTGTAACAACTTAATCAAAGTAAGGAAAAATTTTCAACAAGCATAAACCAAAAAAATCAAATCTTTTTCAAACTTTAAATCAAATTTTCTTTCCAATTTGATCAAAACCAAGCTATTCAAACTACTTATTGTGATTAAGTAGCTTAAGAAGCAAAATACTTTGAATTTGAATAAGGTATTGATGAACTTTCCAAAAAAGAAAATTTTTTTCTCGAAGAATTCAGAAAAACTTCCAAAAATACATCAATGATTGGATATTTGAATTGCACTCTTTGAGATATAACCAAAAAAGTAATTTCGATTTTCAACAAGAATTTTTTTGAATGAAAAGCTCTTTTTTTTTTTTGAATTAAAAGCTCACTATTTTTTTTTAAGGTTGATCGAAAGGATCAATTTTTTTTTGTTGTTTTTGATAGATGATCGTAAGGATCAAGAATTTTTTGATAGATGAACTAAAGAAAAAAATTTTGTTTTTGATTTATGATCGTAAGGATCAAAGAAAAGGAAAGAAATTGATAATGGAAAAATAAAGGTAGCACCTTGAATTCGATTGAGCCAACGCTCTGATACCAACTGATGCGAACCTAGGGTACTAAAGAACCCTAGACCCTACAACAATGCGGAATATTACGAATTGTCTCACAAATCAAGAAAATAGGAACTTAACCCTAACTAAACTTGTCGGCTAGAACCAAAGTTATCAACAAGAGAAGCTTGACCCTAACCAAACTTATTAGTTGAACCAAGGCTATCAAAAAGTTTGATCTTTCAAGTCACACTTGAAGAAGATCGAGTTCTTCAAAAAGAACCAAATAGAAGAATCTCTCATAAGCTAAAAGCTCTCAAATTTAATTCATCAAAAGGTTCTTACGTATGGTTCCCTAAGGTGTTTTTATAGGATAAAATTAAAGAACTTAATAAAATAAGAAAAACTAACTCAAAGTAAATTAGAAAAACTAGGTTGATGGAGCATGTGGAAAAGGAAAGAAGGTTGCTGGGCGCGCGCATGAGGAATGGATTGGCAGCGGCTGTTGGGCGATCATGGGCTGGATGACAACTAGTGGAAGGTTGGTGTAATACCCCGACCTTTTACATAAGAATTTAAGAAGAATAATTAGAAAGTAATTTGAGATATCTGACTTATTTAGATAATTATCGGGGTATTACCAAGGACGTAATCGATAGATTATTATTTAAGAAATTTATCATATGATAATTGGGATTGATTTGAAAAGGAAATTGTTAAGGAATATTAGATTAAAGATGAAAATGTGTAAAAATGTATTATGGAGTGTTTCGGTTGACTCGTGGTCGAGACTAGGTCGAGCGTGGATGAGAAGCATTTGAACTTGTTTGAATTTTTGGACATTTCGGTTGACACGCGGTCGAGGGTTTAGACACCTTCCTCAACCAAAAAATGGAGATTAAGCGAAAAATGATAAATAAAGGGGTTCAACCGGTTTATCTTCAACCGGTTTAGTTTGAAGGCAAATGCGAAAAAATAATTTATCGTTGAAAGGAAAATTTAATTAAAGTAATTAAATGTAATTAAAATGATTAATAACCTAATAAATTGAAATTAAGGTGATTGAAATTAATAATTAAAGGGGGAAAATAAGAGGAAAGATGATGGGTTAAGTTGAACCGGTTCGGTCTTGAATTAAATCTAATGGCTACGGTCATTTGAGAAGAGAGAAAGAATAGAGAAAGTGAGAGAAAACAATGGCGAAGAGGAAGGAGGTCGAGAAGACAAGGGACGACTGGGGGGATCTCGTGCTCAGGTTTGAGGTGTTGTTCAGCGAACAGAGGTACGTCGGACGACGATGTTGAACGGCGAGCGATTGCAAGCTATGGCTCGGTGGATTGCCTGTGTTGCGGGAACGAAAAGCTCCCACGAGCTGCGAACTCCAGGCCATGGTAAGTCTACAATTTTTGTTTCAATTTCTCATCCATTACATTTTGAATTGGGCATTTGGCAATCTGAATTGGCAAAGTATATTGCTTCAGCTGGAAATTGCAGGGACGAACGCGATCGCGGGGGTGGCTGGAATCGTGTTGACAGACCCCGCTATTGGTCTATCAACAGATCCGTTCGTTCAGCAATGCGAACCAATCTGAGTGTAGTGTGTCCTGCCGACAAGAATTAAATGGGAGAAATCTAATCTGGTCAAAGTCTATGGAAGAGGGTGGCAGAATGGATGGCTACTGTCGGCTAGTTGTGCATAAAATCGATAGGGTTGGAGAATGGCATAGAGGAGAAAAGAAGTGGAACCTGAAGGGAGAAGGCAGAAGGCACTCGGGAGAACTACGACTTGCTAGTGAAAGAAATGAGAGGGAGCCGAGAGGAAGAAAAATGGAGGTGGCTCTCTAGCGCATGGAAAGGGTAGGGGATGAGTTGCTCCTCTGGCAGTGCTCTGCTGTTCCTCCATGCTTTGAAGGATTAGTAGATGTTATGCTTTGTTGATTTTTCAATGGTGTCCTTCGGTTCTACAGGTAATGCTTTTTTCCTTGGTTTTATGGATTTAATCATATTAAAGGGGGATTGTTATGTGCTCAAACGATTTAGTCTCTGTTAACGATCATTATGGGGAGTAATTGCTGCCATTTGGAATGTTCTTTTGGTTAATTATTTTGCATTTTATATTGAGTGCTGTCATTAGACGTGAAGGATAAATATATGCTCTCTTACCTGAAGTCAGAAATGAATTATCCTCTGTCGGTTGCGCTTCAATATGTTTACAAGCTCTGATAAATTGATACT
This sequence comes from Begonia loranthoides, assembly GCA_022433065.1. Taxonomy (NCBI): domain Eukaryota; kingdom Viridiplantae; phylum Streptophyta; class Magnoliopsida; order Cucurbitales; family Begoniaceae; genus Begonia; species Begonia loranthoides. The sequence continues at coordinate 9,230,952 of CM039473.1, forward strand.
TATTGCTTGGTCGAATTTTGAATATATATATATATATGGAAATTATGAAAGTGAAAGTGGAAGATAAAATCAAGGTGTTAATGTTTAAGGGCTGTTGTGAGGTATGTTCGGTTATTTTAGGATATTTATGTTGTGAAGTTATAAATGATAGAAACTATTAAAGGTTATGATATTTTGTTATGAAGTGAATGTGGAATGATGGTGTCAAAGTTTAGGTTCCTAATGGGTGAGAATGAACAATTATATGTTATTTATTATGAAGGTGGGGTGAAGGTTAAACTGAAGTGTGAAACGCTCTAAGGACAATAGGTAAGTGATACTGCTTGTGTGTTGGTTTTTTAACCCTTCATCGCAAGAATTAAGACTTTGTTTACTAACTGTTTACTGCTTTAATAGAATATTTAGGTTGTTTACTATTTTACCAGATATTGAGCATGTTCCGTGAATTGTAATGTTGTTTGCTGGGTGTTTACTAGAATTAGGTTCTTTTAATGATATGTTTAATAGATGAGTATGTTCCGAGGTTATATAGAGATATGGTGGTGAACTGTACGTGACATTCATGCATCATACTTAAGACTTATGAATTTGCCAACATATTGCATGTCATGCATAATATATGTGAATAGGCACGTGGGGGTTCGGAAAAAGGGGTGATGGTCCATTGGCAGAGACACCATAGGATGTATCTCACCATTAGAGTGACGGTTAACCACGTGGACCATAGGATGTATCTTCTTCTCTTGTACTGAAATCTCCAACGTCTTCAATAAAAGACTGCGATGACAGTCATGATGGTGATGCCATAGGATGTATCTCCTCGCTAAAGTGACGGATAGCTGCATGACCATAGGACGTATCTGACTCTCGGCTTAAGAGAAAAGATAAGGTTCTTTTCTATAATGTATCATATGAGCACGCATGAATATGAACATCGCATTTCACCTTATTTCCTGTTGACATATTATATGACATGCATAATATATAAAAATAGGCATGTGGGAGTTCGAGAAAAGGGGTGACTGTGAAACCTGTGAAAACTTTGATAAGGAATTTTCGCGTGTAAATTTTTTGCTTAAAAATTGGTCATGACGTTGAATAATTGATGTGCCCCAAGTTCCGGAACTTGAACCCGAGCCAAGGGCTCTTTTATTCTCTAACCTTTTTTATTTATTTTGCAGGTTTTTGAATCAAATAAACATCATTGGAGTTGGCATTTGGGCTAATGGAGAGTTTACAATCTTTGGGGAATAATTGTGAGCTGTTTTTCCACCTAGATTCTGACCTCCGATAATTCAAGTGGATTTTTGACAATTGGGATGACGTATTTTCAACTTTGGTCCTTCATACCAAATGTAGCCAATATCTAGAGGTTTCGAATGAGCTATTGAGCATTGTATTTAGGCTTTATTTGGTATGTCAAATGTCTTTGTTTCAGAGAGCAAAACTCAGACTTGGATTTTATTATTGTTGTTTTAATTAAGAGTTTGTTTAGTCATTTGCTTCCTAGGGATATTTTTGTCCTTTTATGTTTTTGTTGTAAAACCTTAGGGTTTAATACTCCTTTTGGCTAGATGGAAGTTCAGTTTTGATAAAATAGAATTTTGCTTCTCTCTTGAAGAACAAGTCGCGGTCTCCTCCCTCCATTAGCGCCGATTCTTCCATCCCCAAGCAAGGGTTTCTTGAAGCTTCTAAACCTTGCATTTCTTGGGATATTATCTCTTCCAATCCCTTATCTTTATGGTAAGGATTGTGGTGTGGAGATAAAAGAAGATTTCCATCCTTGGAGAGTGTTGTCCATCGGCCAACCACAAGTCGCCCCTCTCACTAGGAGGTCCGCGGACTCCTCGACGTTACTCTTGATTCTTGAAGGATTTCGTGGTTCTTTCTTTGGTTCTTGGATGCCCTAATGTTCTGGTGATTGATTACTTAATCTTTGTTGAAGAGATTTTGTGTGGATTATTGATTGGAGAAAGTTATTGTTGGATTATTTGTGTGATGCTAAATCTGTTTTTCTTACTAATCTGTTAATGTCACCGATTGTGGAATCTGTTTGAGGTCCTTGCACTGATTATTTTAATTCGGTCCCTTCTGGAGAATTTTTCTGTTTTGAAATAAGTAGCTACCCTCCAAAATTGACGTTAATATTTTTTATACAAGAGAAGTTCTGTTCGTTTTAATCTGGGTTGTCGGATCTGTCCAAGAGAATTCCAGATTTCTAGACTATATTGTTTTTGCTATAACTTTCGTTTCAGAGTGGATAATGAGTTGTAATTTTGACACATTATTCATGAATTTGTTGAGGTGGTGTTCACCAAAATCCAGCTAAAGTTGACGGTTGGCTTATGAGTTATTTCTGTTTTAGTATTACCTGTCCGGGTTTCACAGTTTTTTGGACAGATTTGAATATTGTGTTCTAAGTGATTCTTGGAACCTATCATTTGGTATCAGAGCCTAAGTGGCTTCTTAGGGTAACTCTGTGATTGTGAATTTGCACTCTGAATTTGGTGAACTCAAACTCTTAGTTTGATGGCGGGAGGCTATAGATATGATTTGACTTATAGCGAGAAAGAAAATGAGTTTCTAGCTTCTATTCCTACCTTTAGTGGTTCAGAATGGATCGAAAACTATTTAGATTGGGAAGAAGAGTTGGAGAAATTTTTTTAATTCATAAATTTTCAGATCGTAGAAAGGTTAAAATTGCTTCTTTGAGACTTAAAGGAAAAACTAGCCTTTGGTGGAAAAAAATAAATTCTGAGAGAAAAGAAGACGGTAAAGAAGTTATAAGTTCATGGATATGGATGAAGAGATATTTGAGAAGCAAATATGCTACGTTCCTTCGGAAGGTAATCTAATCTGCTCCACAACTGATTCAATCCAAGAAGAGAGTTTGCAAAAGGCAGCAAGCTCAAGAGTCAAACTTTGAGTGCTCATTGCAACATTCAGCTCAACAACTTGGCAAACTCGCAGCTTCAATAAAGTCGGTACACTTTCAACCTATGCAACCAATCAATCATGATGAATTAGTTGAAGAACATGTGTGTATTGAAGAAAAGAAGAATGAGGACTTTTTGATAATGGCTAATGGTAAAGAAGACTTTGAAGAAGTTGCATTTCCACTTCTTGAAATTGATTCTAACATGAAAAAGGAAGTAAGTTTTGAAGAGTTGATTAGCCCGAGTTGCTTCAACTAAACTTTTCCTATTTTAAGAACAATTGCAGAACCACTTCATGAGATGGATTGTAAAGATACCTCGATGGCAGCCACCATTGAGAAAAAAGAAGTATTAGACACTGAGATTAAGTTCCATGTTGATCAACTATTTGAGATAAGTTCAGAGTTACAGACAACATCAGAAAAAGAAGTAGAACATAGAGAGAATGTTGTTTTACCCAATCCGAGAGTAGACTTGGACTTCATCCACCCACCTTCACTCATTGATACTGAACTAAACTTTACAACATGTGAAACTCCTCTAGTGATGGCAAGAAGGGAACCGCTCGTTTTGACTAGACTTCGAAGGGAGATTGAATAAAGGAAAATATCGAATCAAATCTGTAGATTGTATATGCAGTGTGAGGAGAACGTGGATTTTTGTCCTTACATTCGACACCATAAGAAGAACAGGTAGAAAATGCTACTTTAATTATAATTGGAAGCGAGCTACTAGACTATCATCGATATGTGATCAAGTGCAATAACAAGAAGACAAAAATATTGACCGGTGCACTAAAAACACGGTACTCTCTCTTGTCCGAGTTAAATGCTAAACTTTTTGGCTTTTATTGGATTAAAGGCTGCTTATTCATGATAAAGGCTCTGGTCCTTGGAATGCTTTATATGCTAAAGAGCTTAAGGATGGGTATGACCCCATGGAAGACATTTTCTTGAAAGATGGCAATTCTAGAATACTAACAAGCGAACTTCTAAAATCAACCGTATTTGTAGTTCAAGGTTGGGATCTAACTTGCTATCAATAATTGATGTGAATTGACGCGCAATGGGCACATGTGAGATTTTGGTCAAGAAGTTAAATTGGTGGAATTGAAAATTCCCAAACGAAAAGTTAAATTGAGAAACGGAATTAGAAAATTAAATTGAACTGATAAACGTCGTTTGGTTATGTTTGGATTGAGGCGGGATTTTGGAAATAAGTTAATTAATATATGATACATATATTAATATATATGTATTTATATATTAAATGAAGTGAAGTGAAATAAAGGTGGAAAATTAAAAATAAAATGAGGAAAAAGTTGTTTTACGGACGAGAAGATATAGGTGAAGAAAAAGATTTAAAATGAGAAAAGAAATGGAGAAAGGGAATGTAGGCTACGAAAAGAAGGAATATAGAATGGAAGAAAGAAATGCTTAAATGAAGGAAAAGATTAAAAAGAAGAAAGGGGGAAAAGTCAATTTGAGAGGGAAATGATTAAATAAAAGAAGAAAATAAAAAAAAAGAGTCCAGAATAAAAAAGAGAAGCAGCAGCTACGAGTAAGTGGAAGAAGGGTTTTTTTTTTTTTTTTCTCCTCATTCTTCCTTCAACCGGGGACTGCGAGAGAGAGAAGGGTGAAAGGGCAGTGACTGAAAAGTTCCCACAGCTTCATCTCATAACATTGTGAGAGAGAGGACTCCAGTCCGAGAGCATTCTAAGACGACGAGCAAACCGTTTGGTCGACAGAAGTGACGGTTGGATGAGAAATCTCGAATGAAAACGAACGCTTTGCGCGAGAATGGAACCGCAATAGTGAGGGCTCCAAGAGCTGTACTCTCCAACCTTTCTAATTTTGGTGAGTAATGTAGTGTGTATTACGAGAATTGAGAGAGATGAAAAGAATCATAAAATGTATTCACTTTAAATATCTGATTACATTCAATGTTCACTGTAGTAAACTGTAAAATAACTATCTCCACATCAGCTTAACTCCACATCAGCAACTATCCATGTCATCAAGTCAGCTATATAATCCCATACTCCCCCTCAAGATGGAGCATGAATATTGACGATGCCCATCTTGCCTAACATAGCTCGAAACATATGAGGCTAGTAAAGATGTCAGCCAATTGAAATTCAGAGCGAACATAAAGACACTTAATCATACCACGCAAAATTTCTTGACGAACAATGTGGCAGTCAATCTCAATATGTTTAGTATGTTCATAAAAGACAGGATTAGCAACTATGTGAAGAGCAGCTTGATTATCACACAACAACAAAGTAGGCTGAGAAAGAGAAATATGAAAGTCTTTCAAAAGAGCAGAAAGCCAAATTATCTCACAAATAGTATGAGCCATGGCCCTGTACTCTGCTTCAGCAGAGGAATGAGAAACAATATGCTGTTTTTTAGATTTCTAGGAGAGAGTCACCAAGAGAAACACAAGAACCAATAACAAAACATCGAGAAGATACACAAGAAGCCCAGTCAAAGTTAGTAAAAGCTTTCAGTTGAAGATAAGAATTCTTGGAGAAAAATAAACCTTGACCAGGAGTACACTTCAAATAGTGCAAAACTTGATACGCAACCTTCAAAATGAGATGTCCGAGGAGCAGCATGAAACTGACTAAGAGAATTGATAGCAAAAGAAATATCAGGGTGAGTAAAAGTGCAATACAATAAACGACCAATGAGACAACAAAAAACCGTGGCATCCTCTAAAAGAGAACTGGAATCAGAAAGTCTGCAATAAGGATGCATAGGAATAGAAGCGGGATTACAACCCAAAAAACTACAATCATTCAAAAGATCTAAAATATAATGCCTCTTATTTGAACAATTACCATTTGCATTTCTAGCAATTTCCAAGCCAAGAAAAAATGAAGATCACCAAATCCTTCAATTTAAACTTGTTGTCTAACATAGATTCGATGACATTAATATAAGCAGCATAGCTCCCAGCATTCATAACATCATCCACATATATTAAAATGGCAGTGAAACGATTAGAAGTAGACTTAATGAATAAGGAATTATCAGCAAGAGATTAAAAAAAACCAAGATCAATAATAGCAGTAGAGAACCAATTATAGGAAGCTTGCCGTAAACTATATAAGGACTTGTTAAGTTTACAAACCAAGTGTTGCTCCCACTATCCAGAACAATGCAAATCGGAATATCCTGGAGGTATACTTATATAAACCTCTTCAGTTAAGTCACCATGAAGAAAAACATTATTAACATCCAACTGTATTAAAACCCAATTATGAATGGCAGCAAGAGCAAGCAAAGTTTTCATAGTGATGAACTTGGCAACAGGAGAAAAAGTATCCAAAAAATCAATACCTTCTCATTGAGTGAAACTCTTGGCAGTTAACCGAGCTTTATAACGTTCAATAGAACCATCAGCACGGTGCTTCATTTTATAAAACCATTTGCAACCAATAGGATGCTTACTAGCAGGCAATGATGTCAAAGTCCAAGTATGATTGTCCTCAAGAGCCCGAAGTTCAACACACATCGCATTTATCCAATCAAGATTTTTAACAGCTTGATGAAAAAATTTCGGTTCTACGTGAGAAGAAATAGCTAAGAGAAAACATTTGTAAGGATGAGATAAACGATTATAGGAAATATTATTGGAAATGGGATACAAACAGTTAGAAAGAAAAGGAAATGGTATGCTGTTGGACAAAAAACAATGGTAATCAGCAAAATAGGAAAGAAGTTTAGAAAGTCGTTTGGAAGGAGGTTCTAAAGAATCCAAAACAGGAACAGAATATGAAGAAATTGAAACATGAGCGGAAGAAACTGCAGTATCATGTGAAGAATCAGAAATTGTTAAAGAAGATGGAGAAGAAGAGACCGTGAAATCAGAAAAAATAGCATCAGAAATTTTATTGAAAGAAGATTTAAAAGGAAAAACAGATTCATGAAAAACAACATTTCTTGAAATTAGAATTTTATTGGTTTCAAGATCCAGAACTTTATAACCTTTCAAACCAGTAGGATACCCAATAAAAACAGCAAATTTAGCATGAGGAGAAAACTTATCCTGAGGGTTTTTTAAAGTAGAAACAAAGCATAAACAACCAAACACTTTAAGGTGATTATAAACATGAGATTTAGAATATAATCTTTCAAAAGGAGTTTGGTTAGATAAAACGGTGGAAGGAAGTTTATTAATCAAGTAAACCACAGTAGAAACACATTCACCCAAAATTTAAGAGGAATATGTGATTGGAATAACATAGAACAATCTACATTCAAGATATGTTGATGTTTACATTCAACAACAGAATTTTGCTGAGGGGTTTCAACACAAGAACGATAATGAATAATGCCCTTATTATTGTAAAATATAGAAAGAGAAAATTTAAGAGCATTATCAGAACGAATGCCTTTAATTTTTTCATGAAATTAAGTCTCGACCATATGTATAAAAGTAGGAATAAACTTCAATACATCAGATTTGACCCGCAAAAAATATAGCCAAACAGACCTACTATGATCATCAACAATGGTTAAAAAATAACGAAATCCATCATGAGTTTCAACGCGGAAAGGACCCCATATATCACAATGTATTAAATTGAAACAACGATGAGATATATGTTTATGGGAGACAAAAGGTAAAGCACGTTGTTTAGCAAGAGGACAAACATAACAAATGCAATTTTTTATTGAATGCAAATGTAAATTGTTCTATAAAAGTTGAACCTTAAAAGTTGAAGGATGGCCTAACCGATAATACCAAAGAGAATTATCAGCAGAAGTGAATATGCCATTTATTGTATGCACATAGACATTGGAAATAGAATAGGATGGATGAAGAACATACAAATTTCTAACCCGACTAGCTATCCCAATTGTTTTGGCAGATAACCGGTCCTAAATGATACATGAATTAGAATAGAAAGAAAAGGAACCATGTAATACAGAAAACAACATGCTAACAAATAACAACTTGAATCCAAAAGAAGGAACAAAAAGAACATTGGAAAGAATATGTCTTTATTTAATCGAACAGACCCTATTCGTGCAATAGAGATTCTTGAATTATTTGGTAAAGTGAGAAAGTTATTATGAATAGGAAATGAAGAGCAGAAAAGATCAAGACTATAACAAACATGATGTGTGGCACCTGTATCCAAAATCCAACTTGAAAAATTTTAGAATTCAGGTTGCATAAAAGAGTTAGAAATAGAAAGGATAACTGTGAAGTTAGAAACATAAGGGTTGGAGGTTAAAACATCTCCTGAATTGAATTGATGCGAAGTATGCTTTAACTAAGAACTCAAGAGAGCAATAAGCTGATGACATTGATCTGCCGAGAGGGTTGAACAAAATTAATGTCAGTTGAATTTGATTGCTGAAGTTCAATAGAATTGACATCAACAGAGGTCTTCTAGGAAGAATTTATGTCCTTCTGTTTGTAACCCAGTTGATAACCATGAATCTTGAAGAACTTATCCACAATGTGTCCTATAATCTTGCAATGGGAACAAATTGGTCTTTCCCGTCTCTCTTGAAAAGAAGGACGTGAGTTTTGTGAACTAGAATTAGACAAAAACACCAACTTATTAGAAAAGTCAGTCACATGAACATTAATATTTCGTTGACGTTCTTCTTCAATGATTAAAGAGAACACTTTACTGATTGAAGGCAAAGGCTCTATCATTAAAATCTAACTCCTAATCTGAGAAAAGGAATCATTAAGTCCCATAAGGAATTGCATAACAAACTCTTGTTGTTGATGTTCAATAAGCAAACGAGCACCACTACAAGTGCAATTAGGAATCGGTTTAAAATCTTGTAATTCATCCCATAAGGTTTTAAATTTCATGTAATATCCATTAACATCCATGGCACCTTGCGATAAAGAAAGCAACGTAGTATGAATCTGATAAATCTGTGGAGCACTACCTTTGTTAAATCTATCGTGCATATCTTTCCAAACAACCATGGAAGAAGTCAAATACAATAAACTATCAGCTATATCCTTGCTAAGAAAGTTCAAAATCCAAGGAGTTACTATACTGTTGCACCAATTCCATCTATTGAACTGAGGATCTGAAGGAGAAGGATGTTGAATAATACCATCGACAAACTGAACTTTGTTCATCACATTCAGTGCCATGACCATCCCGTGCTTCCAAGTGTGAAAATTACCTCCGTTCGTCATATGAGGAACCAAGATCAGACCTAGATGATCGCTGTTGTGCAAAAGAAATGGATCACTAGCATCTTCAACAGCAGAAGAAAAAGTTGCATGAGGGTTAGGGATCGCAGACGAAGCAGCTCCCTTGCCTTTACTCATCTTGAAGCTTCTGATAAAACAAAAAAGAAGGACAGAAGATAGTAAAGAATCGTGCAGAAGAAGCAGACTTTTTCATTGGAAACTGCAGCAAATAGGGATGGCCTCTAGACAAAGAAAATGTCCGAAAGAAAAATCACAGTTGTAGCTCTGATACCATATTACGAGAATTGAGAGAGATGAAAAGAATAAGAAAATGAATTCACTTTAACAATCTGATTACATTCAATGTTAACTAAAGGAGCTATTTATACAAGTGATGTAGTAAACTATAAAATAACTATCTCCACATTAGCTTAACTCCACATCAGCAACTATCCATGTCATAAAGTCAGCTATATAATCCAATAGTGTGCTTCTTTGATTTTGATTCATTTGAAGTTGGATTTTGGGATTCTAGACTTGATGTTGGATTTCTGCTTTGCTGTTTTGGATGAAAATGGACACCCAGTTCTTATTTATTTGCATACCTGTTTTGATAATGTTAGCCATAGATCTGTAAATATTTTGTTGGATGGAAAATGTCAATAATCTGCCCTGTTTTGTTATGGTTCTGTTCGGTCTCTCGGCTACGTTGAGTTTTGGTTTTGTTTTTGGTTCCAAATTATTAATGTTGTGGAGCTTAAGATTGAAAACCATAGGAGAGAGGAATTATTTTATTTATTAATAGTCATTGATGAATTTGAAGATCTCAGTTTGGGTTATGATTTTGTTTGGATTCTGCTTGGAAGTTGGTCCTTGTTTTTGCTTGATTCTAGATTGATTTCAGTGGCCTTTGTTCTATAGAATAATGTTGGGAATATTTAGTTGTTGCTTTGCTTTTTCCATACTCTTCGCTAGTTAGGGAAACTGTTGACTTATTAGGTTCTATTCTTTCTATTGGTTAAAACTCTGTTGGTTGAAATTGTTTTCTATCCATTTATAACATTAACAAAATGTTGATGGTTGAGTAATGTTTGAATGATGCATTGTTTAGTTCCTTTTGACCTAAGATGACGAGGATTGTATATTCTGGGGATTGTTTTGTGTAGTCACAGATATAAGAGAACTCTTGAGAACAATATTTGGATTAATGTTAAATGTCTGTTATTGGGATATATCACTTATTGTCTAGTGAAGAATTGTAAATGTTCTTTGGATGCCCTGTTTACGTTTACTAAGTGATGGAGTTAGAGAGTTTAGAGGTGGGTTTTAGAAGAGTTTGCTTACAATGATAAGGATGATGATATATGTTAAGCTTCGTCTCAACATAGGATTCATTCACTTTCTTCTGGAGATGTATTCATGAGATCTTTCCATATTTGACATGTTGTAGGGTCGGACGAGTTTGAGGACTTCGAGTTGGCACCCGCGGTTGCTGCTCCTTCGTATATGAGGAGGGATCACCGTCAAGGTAAGGGTTTTATACCTACTTGCTTTGCGTATCCCATACCATCATTTTTTTTAAAAAAGAAAACTAATATTTTGTTGATTCCCATATATGCATAAAACTCTATGGGGACTATTTAACAACACGTCTGATTTTATTATATTTATGTACGTGAGTTTTACATGTTTTAATTCCGTGCATAGTTTTCATGGTATGTGATATCTATTTTGGGGCGATGAATCTTGATACTCTGAATGGTCTCGATGTCAGAGTATCATGAGGTATCCCTGGTATCTCTCCTGCTACGTGGAGACGAATGTTTGTACATTGTGCGTAAAAAATTGGATTGGGAAGGGGATGACGCTCCTTGGGTTTGATTCCCTAAACCTGACTAGGGTGTATTTGATTCAAGTTTGTCGGCCATGAGCATGGCTCGTCGACAAACTTGACACTGAGTTTATCGGCGCTAAGCTTGGCTCGTTGGTAAACTCACGAGGTGATCCGAGTTGTGTCGGCGCTGAGCTTTGCTCGTCTGTAGGACTAGGGTTTATCTAAATACGAGTATGTCGGTGTTGAGCATGGCTCATCGGCAAACTTGGGACGTGATTTGAGTTGTGTCAGCGCTAAGCTTAGGCTCGTCGACAGGACTTGGGTGACGATACGGGTTGGGTCGGTGCTGAGCTTGGCTCGTTGGCAAAACATGGGGTGATGAGCCAGGTTTACGGACCATCGTTGCTTTATTTTAGATGTATGTGTGTCATGATGGCCACTCTTCCGTGTGATTGACCGGAGGTGTCCATAGTGACCTCCTTTTTCACTGGTGATGATTTTCGACAATCGACGAGGATATTTTTTAGTATGGCTGTTTATGCAAACAACAGTGTTTTCTACAATATCTCGTCAAGACCCTTTGAGGTTGGTTTACCTTAAAAAGGATGTAAATGATTTTTAAAATGTTTTTGATAAAAATGCATAGCCCTTAAAAAGAATCAAAGTTTTGATAAAGGAAAGGTAAAACAAGTTTTCTCACGCGCTTGGCGGTGAGTATAAATTACCTAAAGAGTTAGTCACTCATCCCTTAGACTACATTTGTAACACCCCGACTTTTTTTATAAGAATTTAATAAGTATAATTAGAAAGTAATTTGGAATATTTGGATTAATTGGATAAGTATCGGGGTATTATCAAGGACGTAACCGTTAGGTTATAATTTAAAAGAATTTATTGAAGGTTTAATTGGTGGAAATAAATTTAGGAAATACAATTAAGAAATTTAAATTTGACCTCTAATAATCTTTTAACGATATTTGGAATAAGTCGAGAGTTACGATTTGGGTCGGTTAATATGTGATACGAATATTTAACACTTAAATATATATTTTTGTAATATTAATTAATTAAGATTAAAATGGGAAAATTGGAAAGAGAAATTAAATTGAAGAGCGGAGGGAGAGCTAAACCGGTTCAGCTGAACCGGTTGAAGCTGATTAGGCTCGGCTGGGAAATCAAAAGAGGATTTCTTCATTTGGCTTTCGGCCATTCAGTTGAATAGAGAGTGTGAGATTGAGAGAGGGAGCGGCAACCGAGCGGAGGGACAAACGTTCAGGCGACGGAAAGCTTTGGTGTCTCGGGTTCGTTCTGGCGTGGGATGCCTGCAGGCTTTGGTCAGCGAAGCGGTTTGCGAGCTAGAGCTCGGATTGGAATCGGAGCTTCCGCCGGCTTGCGATTTCAGTGTCGAGTCATGTTGCGTTGTGACACTCTGTCATTTTTCGGCAATGTTCAATGACGACGGATGGCGACTGTGGGTCAGCGATGGTGAGGCGGCGATTGTCGGCCTTAGGTCGAAACCAGGGATGTGCTAACGGTTTGCAAGGGAGGCCGGGTCTAGATTTCAGTTTGGCTCAAACTGGTCCATCCTTTGGTTCCTGCCTAGTGAAGGACGACAAAGTGTGGTTAAATTGCAAGGATTTGAACGACAAAGATATCTGCTAGAATCATGGGATAAGTTGTTATGCATTTCAAATTGCCGTCTGTGCATAACCCTTCGGTGAGTTACGAGTTGGACAAATGATGAGTGACAGAGAGGTGTGTAGAAGTGATTTTTGGGGAAACCGAGTGAAGCCTGGTTCGGGTCTTATCTGCAAGGTGAGGTTCTGCACTTTGATTATCAAATTCCCTATTGTACATGGTTGCATTTCCTTGTTCAGTTCGGATGCTGAGTTTGTTTGGTTTTATGGTTCCTTTTTGCCATTCCTGTCGATGGTTAATTGTGGTGAATCGGTTGGCATTGTCTTATGGACATGGGATGCTTGTTGATGCGCTGTGGCTGAGTGTGCTGCTGGAGAGGAGAAGTTTCTCAGGTGTTCTGGTATTGAAAAGACAAAGAATGATAACGATTATGTGCTAAACATGATAAAAAATTGAGGCAAGGATTGGGTAGAGTCGTTGGCCATTTGGATGCCCAACCCACAAGTATTGTATGAATTGTATTGCTTTTCTTTGATGTGCATTCTTGACTATTTTGTGCAGTGTATGCTCCTTGTTGTGATTCTTGTTGAGTTGTATAATTTCCTGTATATTTCCTACTACAAATGTTGAATTCAAATGCTTAGGAATGGAACGAATGATGAATGGAAAGTGATAGGATGATAAGATGTGCATGAATGAGTTATGAACTGCATAAGTTAGAAATTCTATTTTGTGAACTATTCTTACCTACTATAAATTCCTTGAGATGCTTATTGCTTTCCTTGGTTCTGGTTGGGAGATATAAATGCTTTAGATTTAATTGATATGGTTTCATGCAGCATGTTTCAAATTGTCTAGCATGTTTCTAATCGTAATTCGTTAAGTAGATGTCCGCATAGAATTCATTGCACATGTTCTAATTGTGATTCGTTAATTAGATTTCCAGCTTATGATTTATTTAGTATGTTATGTTCTGCTTTAATAAGAAAAGCTTGCATAGATAGTTTAGTTTCGTATTTTGAAATCTAGTTTTAATATTGTTGCTTATTGGTTCTAGTTAGGAAATAGAAGTGGTATCTCTTATTGCTAATCTTTATCGTAGAGAAATGTGATGAATGAATGATGAATGATGATGTTAAGTTGTAGGATAGAATGACGAAATGAAGGATGATATGATATGCACGTTTGATCAATTATATTCTCTCACTGTAGTTTCCGTGTAATTCATGATATTATTCGTTGTATCTTATTAATTGTTAATACTTGCTTCATTTTCATAAATGAAGCATGCGTAGATTAGTAGGATAATAACTATATGAGCATGTTTAGCATAATTAACTAAACCAAACATGTTTAGTTAATTTAATAAATTAACATATTACTTTCGAATGTATCAAACAGTTAGTCATTTCATTTATAATTGATTATGACTTTGGTTGATATCAATTCATTGAGCATGTTTCTAGTAGTATCAAAATATCATGCACATTTTCATTAATTGTGTGATAAGTATGTTCCTTTTCTATTGATTGAGTATGTTTCTATATAATTGTTAGTTAGGCAAGCATGTATAATTAGTTAGTTTATCAAGCACATCTCCAGTATTTGTTTAAGAAGCATGCTTATATTCTGTTTGTTTAGAAAAATACGTTTCCTTTTATTTATTAATGCTACACCTAAGCTTTTATAACATTGTTAAACATGTTGATTCGCTTAGATATCTCGTAGTTAATAGTTTACTCATCTTGCTATATCTTGAGTGTTATGTTCAGTAGAATCAAGCATGATATAAGTCGCTTTCGATTTGTTTTTGTGTTTGCTTTCAATTAATGTTGTTCTTGCCATTTATTGTTTACCATTCGTGTTATTCTTGTTGTTCATTGCTTAATTGTTGTTCTTTCTATATTATGTCTCATGTATCATGATAATAGAAACAAGTAGGGAGTGCCCCTCGTGGTGGTACTCACATGCATGAGTGAGGAAAAGAAAAGGAACGAATGCAATGAAGGATGATGAATGATGGGAAGTTTAAGGGCGGATGGGTTGTTCGGATCTAGTCCACATATGGTTAGAAGGTGATCAAACTATACCATCTAATATGTGTTCTTCAACTTTTGGCTCGATGTACGAGTTATGAATGAATAAATGAACATATTGAAAAGATTGGTTTGGGACGGACCCATTCCAAATTGAACTGAAGAGAGACATGATCATATTGCATATTCCCTTTCCTTACTAAGCCTTTGTGCTTACAGTTTACTTGTGGTGTAGGTACTTGTATGCGAATCAAATGATAAACAGATAATCTAACGCAGGGATGAAAGATTTGCATTCGCGAGAAGTGGGGTTGGTCAGACTAAAGACGAGTAAAGTAAATTGCAAAACATAATGATTTACTTAGCATGTTTTAATTTGAATGTTTTCGCTTCTGCTATATTTTAAATAAATTATTATTGCTTCCGCTATGTTTTGATAAACGATTTTCATAAAGAATGTAATGAATAGATTTTGACGATTCAATTTTAGCACTCTGATTGTTAAGGATTTTAGTTGTCTTGCAAAAGTTTTAAATTTCGCGTATTTTAAAAGGTTATGAAAAAACTGGGTCGTCACAACATTTTTCCCAAGTACAGATAGGAACACCTAGAGTGTGGACACATTAGACTCTTGAAGTTCTAGCTTTTGGTTGCAGCTTACTTGTTTCGCTTTCCTTTGGTTAATTATATTTTATGTTGGTAAGAACAAATTGTTTCTGTAATATTCTAGGTTTTAGAATTCTGGCTGTATGGACATGGATGCACAGTTTGTTTGGATGTAACTTATATTTCCGCAATTTAACTCTTGCAATCACTACAAGGACCGTGATCCATCACAAGTGGGGCGCGCCTAGGTATTTATACAATTCTTCTGCAATAGATTTCAACTAGCCTTGGGCTGGGCGATAGGGTCGTCTACGAAGACCGGTTTGTTTGGCCAAGCATTTCTGTCAGGCCCCCTTCCCCGGGTCGTGATAGTGACGGTTCATCGATGGAGACACCATAGGATGTATCTTGTTCTCTTGTACTGAAATCCCCAAGATCTTCAACAAAAGAGTGCGGTGACGGTCAATATGTTGATGCCATAGAATGTATCTCCTCGCCGGAGTGACAGATAGTCACATGACCATAGAATGTATCCGACTCTTGGTTTAACAAAAAAGATAAGGTTATTTTCTGTAATGCATCTCATGATCATGCATGAGCATTACCATTGCATTTCATCCTATCACTTACTGAGCGTTAAGCTCATTAGTTTAAGTATTATGATGTAGGTATGTATGAGAAATAGGAGAACAGGTCAAAGACAGTTGATGAAGGATTGGCACGGGTGGATCTTGTGGCTGGCTAGACTAAAAGATGTAAGAAAGAGAAAAATGTCTTGCAAAGAGTTTGGTATTTAAATTGTAAAAAAAAAAATTGAATTTGTTATATGTAACATATCCATATTTTAAATTGGATAATTATCGGGATATTACCAAGGGCGTTTAGAGTGTTAAGCCAAAGACTGGTTTCAGTAACGTTTTTTTTCCCCGTATACATGATGTAATCAAAGTGTTGGAGTTATGAGGATGTTGCATCGCATATCTATACATGTCATTTTGTGACGTGTATTGTGGGAGGAATGTTGTGGGGTAAGAGTTAAGTGCGGAAAGATGTAGAAAGTGGGAATTTTGGGTGTTAGGACGAGTCTCCGGATGATGCGTACGAGAAGAATGGCGTTCGCATCGAATATGTTCAAGTCTAGACAGTTTTGGACGACACGTTGCGGACGAGAAGAATGGCATCCGCATTGAATCTGTTCTAATTTGGACACATTCAGACGACGGTACGGACGGTGCGGACACGGATAGGACGCATCCCCAACGAATATGTTTAAGTCTGGAGTCTTTAGGACGACTGCGGATGATTGCGAACGCGGGGAGGGATCGTCCGATTGAATCTGTCCAATTCCTGGACACATTCAGACGCCTCATGCGGACGACGCGGACACCGTCTAGCGTTCGAAATTGGCCTATGGACAGTACGGACAAAGGAACAAGGATGCCAGTTTTCATCCAAACTTTGGCTTTACCAAGGAAAAATCTGGTCTTGCGGACGAATACGGACGCAAAGATACCGTCCGCATCCATCCGAATCACAGCAGATCAGCGACTGAGCTGATTTAAAACAGAACGAGAGCGACACTGGAAAAATTAGGATACGACTCCACGACACAAAATCGCACGTTCCAGGCGACCAACAGTGATTTGCTCACTGCCTTCTCCTGCTGGATGTACGAGGTGTCTCCCAGGTGAGTCCTTTAAGCCCCAGCTCCTTCGCCCTTCTCCTCCAAATTTTCGTGGGATTGAGTACGTCTTAGAGGGCTGAAGGAGAGTTCTGTGTGGGAATTGAAGGGGCTGCTGTTAGAAGTCAGGTCATCAACGAGAAGGTAAGGATATGGGTTTTCTTGGCCATTTGGAGGCCCTACACCCAAGTAAAGTGTGTGTGAGTGGTTGTTGTGCTGTAGAGATTCTGTAGTTTTATGGTTGCCTTTAATTTTTGCTGTGTAGTTGTTTGCTACGCATCATTTGTTGCCTCAAATCTTTCACTTCCCTTTTGATGTTCTGCTGGATGTTGTGTTTTTATTTGTATTAGATGCTTATAACCATGCAAAAATGTTAGTTAAGCTTGAATGAATCCAAAGAAGGATGCCTAAAAATGGATGGGTAATATGAATGAATGACTATTGGGTGTCTATGGTTGGTATTAATGGTGATTTAATTTCCATAGCTTGCAAGTATGGATTATTCGTTATATGTTCACCGTTTCATTTAATATAGTGTTTGTTGACGTTGTAAACATCCAAAAAGCATGGCTACAACTGTTTCATTGTTGCTATTCTTGTTGTTATCTTTATCATCTAGATGCATGTTTTAGCTATTTGTGTTTGATATCTATTACTACAGATTTTGATTATTAAAGAGCATGTCATTTGTTATGTTATTCACTAATAATTACTGCTGCTTATAGTCATTGAGAAGCACGTTTTGCCTTCTGTTCTTGATAGTTATTGCTACTGTATAATATTACCATGAAGTACAGTTTACTGCCTTTATTCGAACTATTTTTACTGCTATATGTAATAGATTAAAAAGCATGATTTCCATACTTTGTTTCGTCATCATTACTGCCATTTAATTACCATTAGTAAGTATGACTCGTCAGCATA
Source organism: Begonia loranthoides (assembly GCA_022433065.1). Lineage (NCBI taxonomy): Eukaryota > Viridiplantae > Streptophyta > Magnoliopsida > Cucurbitales > Begoniaceae > Begonia > Begonia loranthoides. The sequence goes on from CM039473.1 coordinate 9,248,790, forward strand.
ATTCGTTGTTTTACTCGTTATTAAATTCTACTGCATTAGCCAAATAAAAGCATGTGTAGTGTTCATTATTGCTATTTTTTCTAGTTGATAAAAAGCATATTTTCACTGCTTCATTTCGATATTTCTTGCTGCTGTATTACTTATTTAGAAGCATGTCCACTATTCCACTTCGTCATTAAAAATGTTGTTGTTTATCTTGGATTTAGAAGCATGTTTCGTTGCTCGTTCAATTCAATAATCATTGCTATCATTAGCGGATCAAAAGGATGCTTCGCTGTTTAATTTGATAATGGTCGTTCTCATTTTTAGTTGTTCAAAAGCATGTTCCATAACGTTATGTAGTTGTATATCACCGCTGTTTTATTAGTCGACCGAACACAAGATTAGTGATTATTCTCTACTGCATTAATTGTTGCTTAAGAGCATGATTACTCATTAATTTCTGCTGCCATACTACTCCTTTAAAAACATGCCACCTTGTTCTAGTTTTCACTGCTTTACAAATGCTTATTTTTGTTTACGAAGCATGCCTCGTTGTCTAATGTTTGCTGCTGTACATGATCAACAAAATGTATGTTCACTGCTCTATTTCGATGCTTTACTACTGTAGATAATCGGTATTATGCTCGATCATTGTTCTGTTCTCTATATTTTTCTGCTATACTCATAATTGTTAATTGGCACATTTTGCTGTCCGCCTTGAGATTTTACTATTGTTCATTACCTCTTTAAGAAGCTTATTTTCGCTATTTCATTCGTTGTTATAATCGATAATCGTTCGCTGCTCAGTTTTGTTTAATAGCATAACTTCGTTAATAGCATGATTTCGTTTGCTTCGTTTAATAACATGATTTCATTAATAGTCTGTTATTCACCCTAATGAGATTTGATGATGAAGCATGCCATTGAATTCCATCGTTTCTTATGCATAGTTAAACTGTGTGAGTTTGATAATTATGCTTAATTAGTTTCAACTTAGTCGTTGGTGTGATATCATAACATTCTATCTCTTGCTCCCCTTATATGTTACATTTTGCTATTTTATTGTGAATTCTTAAGTATTGTTATTTGGCATCCCTATATATGTGCTAGGCAAAGTAGAAGTGTCCTCATACATTTACGATAATAGGAAAGGGTACCACTTTGGGAGGGTACCCATATGCCTTGAGTGAGGAAAAAGATGTAAAAGAAAACGAATAAGAACGAAGGGAGTTGGGGGATGGGGGGGGGGGGGGGGGGGTATTAAGTACGGATTAGTTAGGTAGGCTGGAATAAGAAAGATGTTACCCTTCCCTTGTCGGGACTGCGATACTGTTTACCCTAGGTATTTAATGCCGACAAAGATCTACACCCCTGCCATGGATTCTTCCAATCTCCAGCTCGAAGTACGAGTAACGAACAACATACATAGAAAAGAATTAGTTTGGGTGGCCCCCATTTCAAAAGAACCTAAAAAGAGTGTCATATGCATTTGCTTTCCCCCATTCCCTTACTGTGCGAAAGCTCACGTCCTTACTTGTGGTGTAGGTACATCAATGAACAGATAACAAGTAGATGATAAACACATAATGAAGCAGGGATGGATAATTTCGCAGCATGAGACTGGAGCTAGCCAGGCTAAGGGGAAAACGAGGAACGGTTGTAAATATGTTATGTCTCTTTAATTTGTATTCAATTGTTTAAATTTCTCCCTTAAATGCTTTATGCTTCTGCCATGTTTTACAATGATTTACAAGGATTTATTTCATTACGCTTCTGCAAGGATTTAAATAAATGGTTTTATTTTTACGCTTCCACACGTTTTATCAAGGAGTTTTTCATAACGAGTTTTAAGAAAAGAGTCAATAGTGACCCGATTAGACGCACTCTGATACGTTTTGTTTTAAAAAGAAAACTTTCAAATTTTAACGCATTTTCAAGGATTTATGAAAATCTTGGTTGTTATATTATATGTTCTATTTCTTTAAGTTTTCTGCTGTGCTTTATAATGGAGGCTTTACAAATTGCAAAGGTTTTAAGAAAATGATTTGAATTATCATCTTTAAATTCTTTCGCTGTTTTTAAGGGAAAGGAAAAATTTTAAATTTTTAGCGATTTTTAATTATAAGAAAAACCGGTTCGTTACAATTTGGTCGCTCATAATGGATGCACTGTTGGGACGCTGGAAATGGGTAGTGTAAGAAAGGGCATCTAAATGCTGGACGATGTGCACATGGCTGCAAGTGGATAGGTCGCGGTGAAGAGCGCAGGTAGATGCATTGTCGGGCTGCAGTTGATTGGGCTATGCAGAGAATGTGTGGCGCTGTCGGAATGAAATGTTGGGTCGTGAGCATTGTCGAAATGAATGTTAGGCCGCACCATTACCAGAATGAATGTTGGGTCGTGCACACCGTCGGAATGAAAAGTGCGGGAGAGGTTGAACGGGCAGGCTAGCCAGCAAAGAATGTGCGGGTGGGCGCTGGGTGTGCTCCTACTAAAAGGGCTCACATGTTGCGTGCACTGTATGAATGCGCACGTTGCATGTGTGCCTTTGGGCCTTTGAAATAGTAGCCACCTTTTTGCATCCTTTGACTTGTATCTCCTATACTTTTTTCTCTCAATTTCTTAACAAGTTCATTGTTTTTGGATCATGGATTTTGGGCTCTCTTTCTTGGACTTCTACCACAAAAAGTTGTGTTTTTTCTTTCTCCTTCTTTGTTCTTACTTTAGTCGTTGGGCCTCCAATGCCTTCATAATGAATCTTGGTCATTATGTGTTTTCTGGTTCACATAAGATGTTTTCCTGATTGTAGCTTGTTTTTGAAAGTGCTTAGGATGCGATTATAAAGAATTTATAAGCCAATGTCAAATATGCAGAGCACGAGATTGGATCCATTTCATTTTCTTTTGATGAAAAATTCTTAAAAGTTGATTAGTTTGTTGAAAGAATAAAATTGGTAGAATTAGAGGAAAAGTTCGTTATATAATGTACGAGGCAGGTATACCATGATTGGTAGAAATTTTGATTTTGTCTATGAACAGTTCTACCAATGTTATCACCCTCTCGTGAGTTTAAATTATGTCGAGGCGCATAGCTTTGAGTGGCAAAATTTGACCCAAAAAGGCAACCGCAGCTGCTCTGCCGTAGAAAAACCGGCTTGGATGCCAAGACCAGAAGCAAAAATCAGTGTAGACGTCCAGACCCTGCACGAACAACCACGCAGATGCCTTGTGCTTCTGCGAATGCCTTCATGTCCATGCACATCACGATTTCTCCAGATGTCCCTACTTCCACGAACACCTTGTGTCTCAAGACACTCATGTGGTCGACTAAACCCACAGTAATTATCAACTGGACACAAGCCATCAAGAACAAAGGCTCTCGGCTAAAACTATGGTCTACTGTACCTAAGCAGCACTAGACATGGGAAAACCTTAAAGTGCAAAAAATATTAAATAAAATTCTTAAATCCTAACCAACAATACCTGACAAAACTCGAAACTCAAGACCAATAACACGAACTTACCTAACGTAACCCCATAACTTCAAGCCATAGGGGAGCATGAACTATACAAGTGGACCATTATCCGAACTTTTCACACATGGCCGAAGACCCATGGCACGTGATAAGGATCTAGTCATCACAAAAAGATTTGTCTCCATTAAAGCAAAAACTTTACTCAGAAAAATATAAAATCCAAAAACAAAAAATTTTACAATATTTTCAATTAATATTATTAGCTGATACTTGAAAATTAAAATTTGAAGATATACCAAGAGAAGAAATAGAACCTGTAGCTTCCATCGAATTAATTTCTTTATCAACTCAAAAAGAGAAACTAATATCATCGTGATTTTCTATCAATAAAAATAAATAACAATCAAAATGAAACTTGCTTGATATGTTTCTCTTAGAAAGCTAACAAATACCTATCGAGAAAAATGATTATAAAAATTAAAGAATTTGAATATTTTAGAAAATTGAGATAGTTGAATGAGTTAAGAGAATATGTAAATACTCAAAAGAATTGATACAATAGTATTTGTAATGGAAAAAAACGTTATTTAATGGAAAAAAAATCAATTGCTACGTTTATGGTATCTGTTGCCAACTAATTTCTTAAAGTGGCATTTTCAAAATCAAGTTGCATCTTTAGACTCTAGGCTGTGGCACGAGCTTTTGCAATGGTTATTTGTTATAGACTTGCCTTTCACTTTACAGATTGTGTACAGTTGCGACACTACACTCTAAGGTTGATACTAAGATTTTGGGTTGCGGCCCTAGACTCTAAGGCCCCAAATGGATTTTCAGCTACAGTCATGGACTCTAAGGGCACAAACTATGCAAAAAATCATTAACAGTCTTTTAAATATGTTAGCCTTGTAACCATATTAACGAAGTGACGAGCTTAGTTTTCTTAGTGCTAGTGATGTGAAACAAGGAGTCCTCACTAGAGCTCAAGTAATGAAACTTTCAAATTATTATATGGCATGTTATTCTTCAGATTCTAAGCTACAAAAGAAATTAGAGAGCACGCCAAGTGAAGAGGATCAAGAGAAGCCCAACATTTGCTTACATGGAATGGAGAACAAGGGTCCAACAATGAAGATTTGGTCGTGGATCTCACTTGATATTTTGAAAGGATTTTAAGTAGTTTAAACTCAAGTTATTTTAAGCTTTCTAGGTAGTTTTAAATTCAAGTTATTTTAAAGCTTTCTAAGTAGTTTTAAATTCCAGTTATCTTTAAATTTCACATAGATAGATAATGGTTGGTTAGGATAATTATAAAGCAATCCTTTTTCTAGTAGGATTGCTTTCATGATGGTCAATAAATACCAACCAAGCTCTTTAGAAGTTTTCCAGTTTTTGATCATTAAAAATCCCTTGTAGCTTTGGCTATCTCTTGGATTTTGAAATCCTTGTGATTGAAAAACTAAAGTCAAGTGTTGTGAGAATTACTTAATTTTCGGATTCTTGCAATTCTTCTAGCCAATTTTGATTGGTGAAAAAGTTTGAAGATTGCAATCAAACTCACTTTCTTGTTGGTAAGAATTCCCTTTTTGATTCATCAAGGAGGAGTTCTTTGGAGGAATAGAAAAATTTTAAAGGAATAATTTTTTACCAAGCCAACCGGTCGATCATCGCACTCGCAGTGATCGACTGCCGTGCCTACAATCATTCAAAAAGTTCTTCTGGAAGTTCAACCACCTGCCATTGTTACTCTACCGCCATAATTTTTGAAAGCAGAGTTCGACCGCTAGTTCAACTACCAAACCCACAGATTGCCACAGATTGTCTTTCTGCTGAATTTTCAAGACCGTGATCGACCGCACGATCGACCATTTTTTCCACAGTTTGGTGTTGAGCTCGACCGCCTCTTTTGAAGGTCAACCTTTTTGTCTTCTATCGTCAACTGGCCATGCATACTTGTGGGTCGACATTCATCTATTACTTCAGACTTTTTTTAATAAAGTAGATAGATAGGCCTATGTAAGAATAAAGGGAATTAACAAAATAACCACTATACTATGGGATCAATGGCAAGTCTACCACTAAACAATTATCACTGATAAATAAAACACTCAATTATAGGAAAAGAACAGAGCAAACATTTGAGGTTACGTTTGTTGTTAAAAATGTTGTCTTTCTACAGCGAAAAATAAGTCCTTCCAATCGAACTCAGGAAAGATTACTTTCCTCAGAAGAAAAACTACATCCCACAGAGGAAAGTTGACTTTCTACATCATCTTTCCTCTACAGATAAGGAGCAAATCTATTATCTTCTTCATGGAAAAACACAGACAAATAGTGATTCTTTCATGGAAAGTAAAATAATTCTAAATCATTAGACATCTAAAACCTTATATATTCTCTTACAAAATTTGCTAAATAATAAAGCTAAAAAAATTAAAATAAACTTATACCGTATTTTCTCAAATCTTATCCATGGGTATTATCTTTTCTCCACTAAAATCAGAAATTCTTGTAGTTTTCTTCCATGGGTATTAACTCTTTCAACTGTGAGTTATCTGAAATTATATGGTCGAGTCATTTCTCTCAAGTTAATGGCAATGTTTTGTGTCATCTATTTCCCATAGTTCAGTATTTAATTGTTATCAAAAATTATTTAGTGGTTGACTTGTCAAAGATTCCTTAGTACAATGGTTGTTTTGTTAATTTTCATAAATTTTAATATAATTTATTAGGAAATTAACAAATCAATCACTGTACTTTGGTGCTAATGACAAGTCAATTACTAAAGTATTTTCACTAACAACTTAAACAATGAACTATGGAAAATAGATATAGCAAACAACACTGTCATGTTTGTCATTAAACATTTCAATTTCGTTCCACGTTGGAATGATATACGTTCCTCCGCAGAAAGTATGATGTTCTGCAGCAGAACGTCAACTTTCCTCTATGGAACATCAACTTTTCTCTATGGAACATCAACTTTAGTGATGCACCAGCAGAAGGGGTAAGGAAATAACATGTTAAATATGTGGAAGAAGTGTTGAATAGTTGGTTGAAGAAGTAGGATAATTGCTGAAGTATGTTAATTAACCAAAGGTGGCTGTTTTCTAGCTTTGCGATCGATTGGGTGGTTGACAGTACGGTTAAACAGTTCGACCTAAAAGTAGGACAGATTCGACTTTAGAATTCGGTTGATAGAGCAGTCGCAGGATTAGTTGAGCTAGTCAACCTAATACTTAGTTTCCTTATTTTTCTGCAACTTCAATTATGGAAACTCCAAATTTAGAAGCTTGTAACTTCTTTGTTTTAGAAGCTTTTGAGATAAACTTTTAACCACACTTTCTTGATTGAATAAAAAAAACAACCCTTTAAGAACTTTGGAAGTATCCTTCAAGATTTATGAAATATGCTTAAAATACTCCAGGTGGTCAAATTTAGCAAATATGGAAACTTGTAACCTCTGAATGTATGCATTGCTGATGAGGATGCCTCTTGATGGTTGGAGATCACTTCTCATAACCTTTCCTCAATGAGTATGGCTGCGGATGCTAATGAGAGAACTCACTCAACTCCAAATGAGCCCAATCTTGTGATATTACTCACACAAGGATACTTTGGATATAACCCACCAAAATAAGCAAAAGCTTTTTGTATTCAAAACTCAATTCCATTAGACAATTACATAGGGTGGCTCAAAATAGCAATTACAAACTATAAAATAATAGTAAACTAATTAAGCAATAATAACCCTAATCAGCTTATAGAATAAGTTATTCAATTTTCTACTTAGTATTAACTAAGTTAAGTAACTAAAAGAATATTTAATTAATATATTCTTTTCTTCTTCTCCAAGTCTAGATGTTATTTGGCAGCTAATCCATGTTGGTGTTCAGCCACTTAGATGGTTTCCATGTAGAGATTTCCTTGATCTCCAAGTTTAGACACTTGAACTTTCCTTAGTCTTTGCTCTTGGTTCTATGGGCTTTTGACATACCCAATGAACTCAAAATTTAGCAATACAACTCATTCTAGAAAGCATAGGAAGTCAGCTACTATATTCATGAAGCATTTGTGTTAAAATGACATTGTTTTGAAAGCTAAAATAGTCAAACACTTGTCAAAGGTCAGAAAGAAGTTAGTTTTTAGGAAGTCCATCAAATTTTCAACAATTCTCCTTGGACTTTCACCTATGCTTGACCTTGAATCTCTTCATGATAATCTTAGAAACTTGGCTAATAATAGAATGGACTCGTAGCCCATCATCCTCTTAGGGTTGAAAAGGATTCGACCTCGAATCTTATCTTTTGTCACCATATTTTGTATTACCATAAAAAGAGGAATCATCTTGGGCTATTATCTTCGCAATATCTTCAATCTTTCCACAAATGTAATAAGGAAACATATAGTGTTTGATGTAGCTAGCTGATGATATTAAGATTTTCATAAATATCTTTCAATGCTCGAATAATAACTCGGATATACAATTTCCATTCTTTGCCTTTGAGTTAGAAATAATGTAGGCCAAAATAAGGACTGCCATAAATATAATCTTGAGAACTCTTTTAAGTATGTGTGGCCAAATAAATATTTTTTCATAATATTCCATAATCAAATAAGGAGATGTGTCGTGGGCATTGAGAGTTGCACCGGCTGTAAAATCTCTATGAATGAAATAAGAAAAGAAACCTTCTATGATGTGGTAGGCCAATAATAGTAAGATATTCATATCATTAACATAAGAGGCTTTAATCCATCCAACTCTAAAAATTCAAGCAATTAAGTTATGTAATGGCACATACCTCTTTGTTTAAAACATAACAATTTTTATCTGATTTTTCTTTAGTGTATCATGATTCTTTGCATCTTGCCTTGGTTGAAGTGGAACTAGCTTGTCTATCATTCCATCATCTTTGGATGCATAATAATTAGGAAGGTAATTAGAACACTCTTCATGTGCATGCCATGGTAATTCCCAAAGAGTATCACTTGTACTTGCCATATCATAAATCAATATATTAGTAAAACTACCATAAGAAAAATTGACCAAAGTTGGTTTACCTTAATATCGTCTTTAACACTTAACCAACTTAAACTTTCCTTAAAATCCATAGAAGGCAAAATGTCATCACACTTTCCATCTTTGATTAAAGGACATACCCTTTTTGTGTCTAATCTTTGGCCATGAACCTTGCGGTCCTCATCAATGTGCCACCAAAATTTGTAAGTGACTCCATGCATTAATATCTCCATGTAATTTTCTTTAGTCATAATCAAAGAAACCGTGTTAGTACAAATTCTCTCATCAATAAATAAGAAGCAATTCTTGTTCTTTTTGGTGCATTGGATTTGAAAAGATTGCTCCTTTTGTGTTGTTGTCGTCAAGGAACCAACTTTCTCTACTAGACATTTGGTTTCAGGTACTTATTCTTCTTGACAATCTTCCTCTTCTAATTGACAACCCAAAGATAGTAATGACCTTTCTTTGGCATAAATAACTTCTTTTTCCTTTTGCTAATGAGTACCTTCTAATACCGCAAGGTGACTTTGTGTTTGTAAAATTGAAGTGCTCGATATACTCACCTCAAATTGTTGTAATATTTTGTTAAACAAGGAGTAAATCTTATCAAGTTGGGCTCGTCAATCTTTTTGGTACCTTGTGATTGGTGCTGGAGCATACTCCCTCCTCAAAAATTCCTTCATCAAGTGCCACATGTTGACATCTTTTCTCCCATCCTTCCTTCGAAAATTTATCAAGTTGTTGCACCAAAAATAACCTCTACCTTTAAGCTTTGAATAAATAATTTTTACCAAGGTCTATTTCGAAAAGATAGCTTTTTGAAAAATCTTCTCAACTTCATCTTCCCAATCCCAATAATCTTTGTCATAGTCGGAACCACTAAAGTTGGGATAAAGGACTCTAAATCTTCCTTATCCGAAATATAACTCCATGAGTAGTTTTGTCCCTTCATCATTGTATAAAAAAATACACGAATTAGTAGAAATCATTTTAGTTCTGGCACCAAATGATGCACCAGCGGAGGGAGTAAAGAAATAACCTATAAAATATATTGAAGAAGTGTTGAACAATTGGTTGAAGAAGTAGGATAATTGTTGAAGTATGTTAATCAACCAAAGGTGGCTATTTTCTCACTTTGCGGTCGACTGGGTGGTTGAGCTGTGTGACCTAAAAGTTGGAAAGATTTGACTTTAGAATTTTGTTGATAGAGTAGCCATGGGATTGGTTAAGCTAGTCGACCTAATCCTTCGTTTCCTTATTTTTCTACAACTTCAATTATGGAAACTTCAACGTAAGAAGCTTATAACTTCTTCGTTTTAGAAGCTTTTGAGCTTAAATTTAGACCACACTTTTTTGAATGAATAAGGAAAAGAACCCTTTTACAAACTTTGGAATATCTTTGAAGAATTAGGAAATATGCTGAAAATACTCCAAGTGGTCATATTTAGCAAATACGAAAACTTGTAACCTCCAAATGGATGCTTTGCTAATGATGATGCCTCTTGATGGTTGGACACACCACTTCTCACAACCTTTCCTCAATGAGTAGGGCTACGAATGCCAATAAGAGAACTCACTCAACTCCAAGTGAACCCAATCTTGTGATATTACTCACACAAGGATACTTTGGATATAACTCATCAAAGTGTTTGAAAAAGGAATCTCTCCAAATTTGAAATAAGCAAAAGCTTTTTCAATTCAAAACTCAATTCCCTTAAACATAGGGTGGTTTTAAATAGCCAATTACAAACTACAACATAATAGTAAACTAATTAAGCAATAATAACCCTAATCGGCTCATAGAATAAGTTGTCTGATTTTCTACTTCATAGAAACTATGTTAATTAACTAGAATAATATTTAATTAATATCTTTCTTTTTTCTTCTCCAAGTCTAGATTTTATTTGGTAGCTAATCCATGTTGGTGCTCGCCCACTTGGATGGTTTCCATGTAGAGCTTTCCTTGATCTCCAAGTTTGGACACTTGGACTTTCCTTAATCTTTGCTCTTGGTTCCATGGGCTTTTGACATATCAAATGAACTACATTAGCAATCCAACTCATTCTAGAAATCTTAGGTTGTCTGCTACAATCTTCATGAAGCACTAATATTCAAATGACGTCGTTTTGAAAGCACAAATAGCAAAACACTTATCAAAGGTAAGAAAGAAAACAGTTTTTGGAATGTCCATTAAATTTTCCACAATTGTACTTGGACTTCCACCTATGCTTGACCTTGAATCTCTTCATGCTAATCTTGGAAACTTGATTAATAATATAATGGACTCATAGTCCATCATTTTGTCTATAAAAATTCATTACTAATAAACTGATTTTCATTTATTTGTCGCTCCTCCTCGTGGAACGATGTCATTCCGCTGGGGAAAGTATGGTGTTCCATGGGCAGAATGATGTCATTCTGCATAGGAAAGTATATGCTCTGCTGTGGAATGTGATACTTTCCCCCGCGGAATGAAATCGTTCATGGGTGGAAAGACATTGATCTTGGGTAGAACGTCAGAGTTTATATATATAAATTGAATCTCATGCGTAAAGGAGCTTTATCACAGTCTCAACTTCAACAAGAAAGAAACTCAGCCTCTGATCGGAGATGAAGCACAATTGAGTTCATTCGCGCTTCATTTTAGCACAATGCACAATCCGAGGTTGAAGCACAAGCACAAGCCAAGGTTGAAACATGATCTCAACCTCAACTTCAGTCTTAATGACAACTAGGAGATCAATTGGTCGATTTTGAACCTGTTACAGATAGTTTCCACTCCACGCTCTTCAGCATTACGACAGGGAATGATAGGTATGAAGCTGATATTAAACATTATTTGATTATCGTGTCTAGAATAGTAGACTTTGATTCATTGGTTTGATTTGGGAATTGAAATATTGGTTGAGGGGGCTGGCTTAGCTGAGTTGTGTAGATTGGTTGAAGTTTCTGTAAACGGATTATGAAACTATTTTATGCCAATTTAGAGTTGTCCACCCAACCAGTAGAGGTTTAGCCTTAAATGTTTGGATAAGAGTTGAGGCTGACTCCCAACAATATCAATGTGCTTCTTAGATGTTTCATGGAGGAACCAAGGGAGGAATATTACCACGTGTCTTGGGAGATAGATTTCATCAAACGAGGAGAAAGTCTGGTAGTGCATAGACAACTGCACCATGATCTCTAGATTGTAACGTTCAAGAAGCCAAAGTTGTTGACTTGAATGCCAAAGCCTGAGTGATCCACACCATCATGACACACACCATTCTGTGTCAGGATGTGCATCGAGACCATGTTAGTTGCATTGATCGCTATATGTTGGAGAAGGTGTTCAATCGAAGGAAAGTGAACATCGACTATATGATTTTGAGTCACGTATATCATGTCCTCAATAACTTAGCTAAGAGTTTACCATTTAATTGACTTATTCAAAGGATTGTTGAGCATAATGGTGTACCAGTCTCAAATTGAGACCTGAGAATCAAAGAGAAGACCACTGACATGTACAATAAATTGATAATTGACCACATGAGGATCACCAAAGTCAAAGGGGAATGGGTATACAAGACTCATCCAAGCTCGCCTCGATGACTCGAGCAAAAGTTTCCCAGTCTTCAACCCCCTTAGCCATACGGCCTCCAGCCCCTTTAGTCATATAACCTCTAGCCTCCTCGGCGGCACACCCTCCATCCACCTTGGACGAACAACCTCCTTCATCGCCTCTGTAGCACATGGAGGATGATACTCCACAATCAATGTCTCCACCACCTCCTAAGTCAACTCACTTTATGTCGATGTCTTAGGAGATTGTCGGTTGGATGCAAAGAATGGAGGAGTGGCATTAAATAGTGTTGGACTGAGTTCAAACGATGGAGGATCAAGTTCAAAGGATAGAGGAGCATCATCAAATGGTGTTGCACCAAATGCAAAGAATAGAGGACCGAGCAGAGGAGTGTCATCATGAGTTGTTGGCCTAATTACAAACAATGGGGTCGTGAGCAGTCCCTATGGCACCCTCTCAAGGAGCCCCATCAACATCCTCTCCATAAGCCTTTCCAACAACCTCCCCAGCAACTTTTTCAGCAATCGAACACACAGAATACCTGTAAGTTTTTAAGTTTATACATAAATTCCATTATTTAGTTTATTTGTATGCGATGTAATAACGTGTCTCAAATTTGCAACAATCTTGCCTACACATGCCAACATTTTCCTCTTGCTGTGCTTGCCAAGATGTAGCAGATAACGGCTCTCGTTGCTCCATCGACAAGTTAGTTGGTTGGAATATAGCATCCACTTAAAAACTTTGCATGTGGTACATCTTTGATTTGGTTATCAATGTGTCTGCACTTATGCACGCGTTATTAGTCTGACCTGATGGATATTTTCATGAGATTGGTGGGTGAAAATATGAAGAAAAAACTTGATACCTAGGCATTTCTTGTATGGGTTATGGTAGTGTAATATTTGTCAAAATAAAAAAAAAATCATAAGATTGAATTAAAAGAATAAACAATTTCTTCTTTGGAAACTCCTCCCTGGACACGGAAACGTTACGAACCGAAAGGGATTTCTCCCCAGATCCACTCCCTAATCCTCCTCCTCCATTTTCTTACCTTTAAACTAGAGAATTTCCCTTTTCTCTTCCTCACGTTCCTTCTCATTTCTGTTGGTTTTTAGATTCCCTCGCACGACGGAATTACTGATATTAATAACAACGGTAACGTGTGTAACCTATGTATCATGAAAGAAAATTTTAACATGAACATAAAATGGATCGCTGTTATAATATATTAATAATAATGTGTATTCAAAAATATTTATTTAGATCTAATCTAAAAGATGAAGAATATTACCTATATAGCTTACTTCACATGGGTACAAAATCAACCTTAGATCTTATTCGCCAATCCTCCTCACCTCGAATAAGCATGTGTGGGAGTGATGAACGAAATAAGATCACACTCAATTTATGATAGATCGTATTCTCAACATAGGAGATGATCTATTTCGGATTTAGAAAACACTTCTCTAAAGCCAACACAGAAGACACAAATTTTGCTCTCAAAATGGATTCCTTAATCTCAAAGACTTCAACCTCATAACATAATGAGGTTTGACCTCTATTTATATTGGTATTGATCCATAATGGCCATTATGGCATTTAGAGAAAAACACTACAAATTTCTCATTAAAGTTACAATTGATTTCATACATTTATAAAAATGTTATGAAAATCAAAAGATCTTGTCACCAGAGCTCAACACTTGGCACTATGACATTAACTTATTAATCTCTCATTAAAGTTATAATACATTTATAACAAAAATGTTATGGCAAACAAAAGGTCTTGTTACCATAGCTCAAAAGGTTTTGTTATATTTCATTTAATGAAATATAACAAATATATTAACTATGATAACTTTTGTTATTTTGTCTTAATTAATTAAATAATCAATAATTCAATTATTTCATCCAATGAAAATAATAAACTTATTATTGAGTGTATTAAATAATTAATTCATAATTAATTATTTAATCTTCTTTGTTCATTTTTCTATTATTCGAATTATGATAGAAGGTGACAAAGGGACCGATGCACCTATAGTTTTAAGCTCTAATAATATTTCGTTAATTAATATAAACTATTTATATTATTTAACATAATTATTAACTCTAAAGTAATTCCACTAAATATTTAGACTTGCACTCTCAAAAACTATATAGTATATTTATTCTAATTAATGTCCAATGATATAGTCATTACATATGTATCAACCCTCCATTTAGATTCTCAATAGAGCTAGGTTTATAATCCGTTAACCTCTCATATTGCGTCTTTATCCTTGACTACCATTAGTTTTTGATTAAATAATTAATTCCTAACAATTATAAATTGCGTTCTAATTATTCAATCCTTGAACTAACAAACAAGGGAATCTATAAAAATGGATTTCATTGTATCGATATTAACATTCCCAACTATTCATTTTAATTCACTCCCAATATACAAGGTATACGAATCGTAACTCGTACAAAACTTTACCGAGTAAATTAAAGAATAAATTAAAATAAAATAGGAGTTTGTTAAATACAAAAAATTAAGATCATACATATATGACAATCATTATGATAAAATTAATTTTTCTATATTTAACAGAAATTATCCGAAGAATATAATTTCATCTGGTCCAGTTCTATATAATCATATTATAAAAAATGTATTTATCTTATGTCACTACATATATAGTCAGGATATGACTATACATTCTTAATGAGATAAACTATATTTATGACTATGAACTATTTGAAGATTCCATATTTCAAATATAAGTCATGGACATATTTTGGTTATTACTCTTTATATTTTATCTCACATATATACAATACATATGTTAAAATAAAGTTAGCATAAATAATCAAGGAATTTTCTATGAATTTTATAAAACATAATTTCAAATGTTAACATAATATTATTCAATATAAATTTATTCATATATTATAAAATTGTTCTATTACATTTGCTTGTTGGGCACATTACTCCCAACACTTTTTGCCCTATGTTCTGTTGCTCGCACACTCTTAGCAAAACCACTAGGGAATTTAGTGGGAAAGGAAGAGATTCCACTTTTGTAGCATAAGAAATTAGTCACAGTAAGATGAATTCTTTTCCACTCTACAATGTCAATCTCTTGCTTGGATTTCTATTTGATTCATTATTGTTTGAAAGGAATCAAGCTTCAGCCAATTTCAGAGAACTATAAGTCGGTTGTACCAATGGTTGGAAAAAATTGGTAAACAAAGGTAAAAGCTTTTAACTTTCTTTTCATTTGTTTCTCTTAATACTGGTGATTTGGTCCAAAATTTTGGATTGAGAATTCTCGATTGTTGATTTGGGAAAAAGTTTTGTTGTTAAGTGAGGTAATTTCTGACAGAAAATTTGAGAGTAACATTACGGTGTGAAAGACGACACTCGGCTCGGGAAATGTTAAACTGTGGCGTTCATTGCCTTGGTCTCGATCTTGGCTAACTAAACGAAAGGCCAAGACAAAGTCTCGGCCAGAGACAACAACATTGTCTGCGTTCGATCCCTTTGTTAGAGGCAGGAAAGCTCGGATGATGCCTCGTCTAAGCTGCAGCCTGTGGAAGACGATGACACAGATGAAATTCATCTGGGCCAATGCAGTCTTAAAGGTGTGAGCTTGTCGAGGTATTACTAATTTGGTATAAAAGAAAAGTTATGTCCAAGATATATAGGTCCTTTTTGGATTATTAAGTAGATTGGTTCAGTGGCTTATCGATTGAAGTTATTGCAATAGCTAAATTATGTTCATAATGTCTTCCATGTTTCTATGCTTAAGAAGTACATTCTTGATCCTTCACATGTTATTTCTTGGATTGAGGTGCTTATTATGGATGATGTATCTTATGAGAAAGAACCCGAGAGAATTTTGGGGTTGTGAGATCAGAATTTGCTTCATCGTGAAATACCCCTTGTTTGAGTTCAATGGAAAAACTATAGTGAAAGTGAAGCAACTTGGGAAATTGAATCCGATATGATGGCTAAATATAACCATTTGTTCAATGGTACTCTCGAAATTGTTCTAAATTTCGGGGACAAAATTTCCTAAGTGGAGGAGAATATAATATCTGTCAAAATAAAAAATAATAATAAAATTGAATTAAAAGAAGAAATGATTTCTTCTTTGGAAACTCCTCCCTGGACACGGAAACGTTACGAATCGAGAGGGATTTCTCCCCAAATCCACTCCATGATTATCCTCCTCTATTTTATTTCCTTTAAAATGAAGACTTTCTCTTTTCTCTTCATCATACTCCTTCTCCTTTCTGCCCTATGTTCTGTCGCTTGCACACTCTCGGCAAAACCACAAGAGGATTCAGTTTGAAAGGAAGAGATTTCGTGTTTGTAGCATAAGAATTTAGTCACAGTAAGATGAATTATTTTCAACTCTACAATGTCAATCTTCTGATTTTATTTCTATTTGATTCATTATCATTTGAAAGGAATCAAGCTTTAGTCAATTTCAGAGAACTATGAGTTGGTTGTAGCAGTGGTTGGGAAAAATCATTAAACCAACGTAAAAGCTTTGAACTTTCTCTTCATTTGTTGCTATGAATACTGGCTATTTGGTCTTAAAATTTAGATTGAGAATTCTTCATTGTTGATTTTGGAAAAAGTTTGGTTGCTAAGTGAGGTGATTTTCGATATAAAATTTGAGAGTAACGTTACGGTGTGAACGACGACTCTCGGCTCAAGAAATGTCAAACTGTGGTGTTCGTTGCCTCAGTCTCGACTTTGGCTAACTAAACGAATGGCCAAGACTAAGTCTCGGCCAGACATAACGATGTCATTTGCGTTCCATCCCTCCGCAGAGGCAGGGAAGCTCGGACAAACCCTCGTCCAAGCTGCAACCTATGGAAGACGATGGCATGGATGAAATTTCATCTAGGCCATCATATGGGCCAGTGAGGAATTTTCCTCAATTGGGCTGTACTTCAAACCCCTTTTGAGTTGTGGTCCATAAATTATATAGGTATTATTTTGGAGCCTATTTGTGTCCATTTTGGGGGCCCAATTTAAAGATTTTCATCTAATAAAAATTGTGACCTTATTTTCAGTAAAATTTGAGATTTAAGGTAGAAAAGTTGAACCTAAAAGTTAACACCTTACTTTTGGATAGGTGCCATTATTAAATTAAAAATCTTTTGACTTTAGATTTGGGCTATTTGGACATTGGGCTTTGGTCAGTATATGCCAACTTCGAGGCAGGAATTTATTTTTATGCATTGCATTTCATAATTTTTATAAAGTAAATATTTTGAGACTTGTCTCATATTAAAACAATGCGTCATTTTTATGACCGTAAGATTTTATATTATATTTTTTTTTCACTCTACAAGTTTAAATTAAGCATGCATTTAAATATTTCTTGATCAACTTAGTCTTGCGAACTGAGTTTGATTGACCTGGTTTGGGGTCTGATTTATTTTCACACATTCTACTGTTCGGAATGTGTTTGTTTGTTGTTAAAATAGGTAATAGGATAGTTGTATGTGTCGTGTCCTTAGGTTTGAATCCAAAACCTGATCAGGGTATTTATTTGGCTTGTACGATCGTTGAGCATCGCTTTTATTCTATTATATGCCCATGACATGATGTTCCTAGAGTCTATGAATGACTCCATTTTCATTGTGATTTTTAGTTAATACAACAAGGGCTTATTTTAATTGTACCACATATTAGTGGGTGGTTTTAAACACATACCCTTTTGTATACATTTTTTTGAAATGAATTTATAAAATAAGAGTTCTAAATTCATGCATGCTTAAACAATATTTTTAATTAAAATTTTTACATCCGTATTGAATTTAGTCAACTCAGCCCAATGACACATTTCAGGATTTTATCAACCAATCTTCTAGTTGCCGAATTAAGATTTAGTCCTGACGAAGATTTTATTTTATTTTTGCATTGTAATAATTTATTCTTGAGAGACCATTTTCTGAGGTATACACTTTAGTTGGATAATTGTAATCTTATTTTTAATTTTTGCAAAGTTATTTATTTTGGGATTATATTACTAGCTATCTAATATCACTTAGTAGACTTGTTAATCCCACGTTCCTTGGGCTTGGGCTATTAGTTAATATTTTAAGTCTTTCGCTTTCAATTATTAAAATTCAAGAGAAAAAGGGTTGGACGATTTGGTCCTTTGGGTCGAGTCACTCCCCGTTCTGTCTCAGGTCCCTTACTTGTCGTCATAGGTAGGTTATTTCATTTTCTAGCATTAAGTATTTTGGACTAGATACTTAGGATATTTTACTTCCTATTTTCATTTTCATTTAGATGATGAAATTGTGCCCCACACCCACACACCAGCCACATGTAATGTTGAGATATCTCTTGTGCAAGACTATGCAACTTTGGGCTCGTCAACATACCTTATTATTTGTTTTTGTGGCCTTCTGGGATGTCTCTTAAATGGGGGTGGTATAATCAGATCAAAGTCTGTCATAGGCCACATGATTTTTCCATTGACTGGGTGGACAAAGTGGGAGTACATCCTCATGTATATTTCCTCGTGGTAGCACTCATGCAAAAATTCCTTGAGAGTTCTCATCACAAAATGCATACACTGGATTGTATTCACACACAAGATGTCAGTAAACTCCCACTAGTAACGATTACAAGTACTCCTGCCGAAATCAACAAAGTACTGTTTGCTACCATTGCTCGCCTCAAACTAGCCAATACCTGCAAAAATAGGACTTCAATTTCAACCTACAAGTTGTAGGATGGCAATCTGATTCTTGATCTTAGAACACAAAAGGTTCGTCGAATGTGCCATCTTTTTGTGTTTATTAACATCCAACACATGATGCCCTTTCTTATAATTTCTAACATACTAAGAATCAGTCTATCCAGGGCTGGTAGGATGCAGATATTGAAGGACTCGCTCAACTTATTAAGGCTTATGTTACACTTTGGGATCAAGATAAAGACATGTTTTGACCAAAATCTCACATCTATTCCTCGTAGATATGTATGTGATGACTAGTAAAGTAAAAATAGATTCCTTATCTCTCTCTCTCAAAGTGAAGTGATGTTGTGGCCCTAGAAACACCCCATATTGAATCCTTGAGCAACTATCCTTTTAATTGTTTTTGGAAGTTTGCATACATGTGTTAGAGGCAAAATGATGCTCTCCTGTCCCTATAAACTCTCTGACAGTTGGCACCTGCCCCTACAAAAATTAATAGTCTGAGTCAAACAGTCGCACACAACACATAACATAAACATACATTGCAAAAGCAATCAACCATACCTTTTGTTGGATATAAATGATTGTCCACCCATTGTTGGATGGGGTGTTTGGATCTATAAGCAAGAATTCCTAAAACCAACTTCAAGAATCCCTACATTCTACTTTAACCACTATACAACAATCGAATAACTTTAATCATTCTATTCAATGCTTATAGTAGTGAGCAGCTGGCTTTCATATGGTCCTTTCAATTGGCAACCATCTAAGCAAATAATAGGTCTACCACAATTCAACAGCTCTATCCCCATCTTATATGCAACCAAACACATGTATATTCTTTTAAATTTTGGATTGTGTGAAAAATCAATGCTCTCTAGCTAAACACGCAGCAAGTTGTTTGGATTATACATCTAAATCTCCTTGTCATGCGATTATATGAGCTTGTAAAGCTTGTTGTCATCCCTTTCATTCAGTTTTTGGGTTGCATATATTGCCTTTCTGGCAGGGCTAAGTGTAATATTCACATAAAATCCTTCCTGACTGCCTCAATTATGGAAGTAAGGTCCCAATCGACCTGACTTCCTCCAAGTTTGAATGTCATTATAACTCTTTATTTGAAATGTAAGTTCATCTTGCATTTTTTAGGCATGTATCCGTGATGTACCACGGGATCCATCCACTCGCATTCAAGCATAAAAATTTTCTAACAATATTTCTAATGTTCATTTTGTAGGTCATCATGGAGGAAAGTGCAGCAAAGGTATCAAATGCAACCAACAAACTTCGAAATATCAAATGAAGTTATTCAAGATCAAGTATAAGTGAAAGTTCAAGTACGAGTGTAGAAGATTTGGTGGACTTCACAAATCCACCTACAATTTGACCTCCAACAAGTAATTTGTATTTTTGGCATTTTGGAAGATTTTATATCAAAAGCTGTTCTTCATGAAGATTGTAACTGACTTTCCAAGATTTCTAGAATGAGCTAGTTTGTGAGTAGTGGACATCATTTTCTATGTTAAAAAAGGCCAAAATAGAGAGCTTTGTTTTTGCTATTGAAGCCCATTTTTCTTTATATAGACTTGAAGCTCAAATCCATTTGAAGATGAGCCAAGAAAGTTAACCCATCAATTAGATACTTTTTCCAAGATGTTAGAGGGAGGTTGAGTATCTATTTTCTTCTTTTAGAGTAGTGTTTAATTTATGTTTAAATTTAAGATATGAATTGGAGTTCTCCAATAGAGTATGTTCTAATCGAGAATGGGTATTTTTTGTACTTTTCCTTTTATTTTGTTACCCTATCTTTGAGGTATATAAACCTCTCTTAGGGTTGTTGGTAGGTAGTTGAAAACATGGAGAACATAGTTCATTCAAACTTTGTGGATTTCCCTCTCAAAACCGCATCCCTTTTTCTGTGGTACCTATTCGATCTAGTGTGTGAGTATCATCAATTGATTTCACCATTCTGTTTGTTTTAGGTGATTTATCTTATGGCTATAACTTTTTCTTCCTCTTCTTTAGAGGTAGAATCTTCAGCAAGGTTATAGAAAACTTTCAAAGATCTAAGTTGGAGAGCTACTTCTTGCAAGGTAGCCGTTGAAGTCAAAAGACACGGCAATGGCGTCTTTTCGGACCAAATTGATATTTTCCATACATAACCCTTTCATCCCAAAAAAAATTTAACTGGCATTTTTGGAGGAGGGTTACCTCACTTATAAAATTATGTGCTGTCCAAATTTCTTGCAATAATCCATTTAATTGACCAAGATATCACTGTTCCAAGTTTCTCCAAAAACTACCATTCTGATAAACCCTCATTGCAAATCCAAACAGGTTCCATTTTTTTTATCACAACTTCTTATTCCCTTGGAATTCGTCCTTGAAATTTTGTGGCATTTGTTTTGAATTTATAGAGTGGTAAACTTTACAAAATAAAGCTGAAATTCCACTAATTATTATATTTTATTTTTGTTGAAATTGCACTAATTTCTATCAAGTTCGAGTTTTTGCCTTTATTCAAATTTTATTTTTTGTGGTGCATAATCTACCAATTGCATCATTCCTAGCAGGTGACTCTCAACCGATGAGAGTCACAATGTGTGAATTTTATTTTGTGCACATTCTTCAACGCATAATTCACCATTTCTTCGCTAATTTGGTTCAAAGAACTATACTTCTTGCCTAAACACATACCAACGAAAGAATATTCCACTTGTGGTGGTTGTTAAGGCCTACTATCCCCCTATGCCTTCATCAATGGATTCGCTGAATGAACGGAGCTCCTCCTCGTCTAGAGTTGCCGAGATGGAAAGCACCACACTAGCAGTTTTGTCTCTAAATACACAAACATCATGTGTCAGGATTGTTGACATCGGCTCCACTTTCAATGGACAGTTAACGAATTCCTTATCATTCTTAGATGCCATTGGTGAGCAACAATTAATAACGCTTTAGCTTCGCCTGGATGTGGTACACTTCAGCTCTTGGAAAGCTCTAGTTTTTTATAATCACTGAGTAAATCGCTTTGAGAGTAGTGTGAATTTATATAACGCAGAGGAACTTTGATGTTTCACCTAGGAACGATGTCTTTCTACCCTGGAATGATGTCATTCCACATGGGAAAGTATGACGTTGCAGAATGACATTATTCTGCACTAGGGAGCGATAAACAAGGGAAAATGTTTATTAGTAATGACGTTCTGCGGTGGAAAGTTGACATTCCGTCGCAGAACATCATACTTTCCGAGGAGAAAAGTATCATGTTCTGTGGAGGAATAACGAACTAGACGCTTTATATTTAGTACTGGTGTTCCATGGAAGAACTTATATCATTCCACCATGGAATGAAATTGCAATGTTTAACGACAAACGTGGTAGCGATGTTTGTGCCGTCTATTTTCCATAGTTCGATGTTTAAATTGTTAGTAAAACTACTTTAGTGGTTCACTTGTTATTGATCACAAAGTATAGTGGTTGATTTGTTAATTTCCCAAGAATAAAAGGTTTAGGTTTTTGTTTGAGATTGAACCAAACTGGACCTGGATAAATTAATATTTCATTCATTATTTTGAATTGTGTATTATTTTTCTTTCATTGTATTTGTTTTTTTCTTTCGAATCGTTCCTTGCTTTTAACGTTCATCAA
The DNA here is from genome assembly GCA_022433065.1 of Begonia loranthoides. Classification (NCBI taxonomy): domain Eukaryota; kingdom Viridiplantae; phylum Streptophyta; class Magnoliopsida; order Cucurbitales; family Begoniaceae; genus Begonia; species Begonia loranthoides. The sequence continues at coordinate 9,271,195 of CM039473.1, forward strand.
ATGATTATTTGAATTTTCTTACTATTCTTTTATTTGACTGCATTTAACAGCAGGTCGGAGCTGCATATATAGATTTTTCAATTCTTAGCATGCTTTTTATAGCTAGCAATTATGGTCAAAGATGAACTTGCTTTCTTGTAGTGCGCGGCAATATTGAAAAGTTGGCTGTCAAAACCATGTCCGGCTCATCTCAATGTCAAACTAATCCACGTTAGAATGACAAGGAAACTTCTTTGGACAATCTACTTTACGTAACCAGCTCTTGTTTTTTGGTAAAAATAAAGTTCATCAATTGCTTTATATAATAAAAGCAAAATTGGATTGTTATTTCATTAGAAAATAACCTGTCTTACTTTGGATCTCTGTCATCGTATCCTCTTTCCTTTCTTTTTTCTTCCATTTTTCCATTTCAAAACCTACCCTATAACAAGCCTTCATTATCTCCTCTAATATCAACATTTTCAAATGCCTTTAATTAAATCGAGAATTGCCTATGATATTCCCACAACGAAAGTCAAAAAACAAGGCCAAAGAAACATAAATTTTCACATGTTAAATTTAAAGTTATATTGTGACGCCACATGTTTGCATGACAATAAAGTTGTCTGTTGAAGAAAATCAAATAAGGTGTTTTTATCATTACTATTATTATTTTTCACGGTTTCTTTTGAACTTTTTTTGTGAGAATATCCTTGATGCCTAAAACATATCTCAAGCCCTGAAAGTTGCAAGAACTTGCTTTACCTAAAATTATATTGCACCCAATGATTTTTTTAAATACAAGTTAATTTCTTGAATAATAAGAAATTAATCTTTACTTCTACAAACTCAACTACATTTTTTCAGATATTGAAATAAAAATGTCTTCTTTTACATTTTTTCAGATATTGAAATTATAATATGATGTGTGTTGTTGTGGTAGCTAGGTGTGAAATTATAGAAAGTAATTGGAATAAACTTGTTGGAAGTATCCTTCTCTTTTAACCTCGAGACTAAATATGCATGCAGGGAGGAAAATATCTTCAAATTACATTTTTCTTCCTCCTTGAAAGAGATTAATCTCGAACCCTACTTCTTTTGGTATAAAACTAATTTCTTTCATATTGATATGGGTTAAAAGTTTTTAATGTAAAGTTCTACTAACAAGTGAGAATGGATTTTTATTCTTATTCTTGTTGTAGTAGAAACTTCTACTACATCAAGTAACATTTGTTGGTAAGATTGTTTTGAATTTATAGGCAGTCATTTTACAAACATAATAATGTGAAGGAAAATTAACAAAACAACCACTATACTATTAAATCAATAACAAGTCAATTACTGAATAATTTTTGCTAATAACTTAAACACTGAATTATGAAAAATGAATGGAGCAAACATTACTGTAATGTTTTCTATTAAATAATGTTGTAGTTCCTCTATAGAACATTGTCTTCCTATTGTGTAACATTGACTTTTCGCAGTGAAACACTATCTTTCCGCTGCAAAAAGTGAGTCATTGAAATAGGATTCAAGAAAAATGATTTTTTACAGATGAAAGCTAACTTTCCACTGCAGAAAGACAACTTTCCTCAAGAGGACTTTCATCTACACAAAAATAACTTTCTGCAGAGGAAAGATGACTCTCCCCAGAGAAAAAGTTGTAATTCTCTCATAAATAGTAAAATAAATTCTAAATCATCCAACATCCAAAACATTATAAATTCATTTACAAAATTTTTTAAATAATAAAACTAAAAAAAATTAAAATCAACTTATACAGTTGAACAATTTTTTCCATAAATGCAGTGAGAAATCACGAGTTCTAATAGTTTTTTCCATGAGTATTAGCTCTTTTCCATTGTAAGTTCACTGAAATGATATGGTCGATTCGTTTCCTTCAACTTAACAACGATGTTTGCTCAATTAATTTATCATAGTTTAATATTTAAGTTGTTAGGGAAAATTATTTATTGGTTGATTTGTCATTGACCCCATAATACAGTGATTGTTTTGTTAATTTTCCTAATGTGAATTTATCTTAACATTATAACATTTATTGAGAAGCCTGGCTCAAAGAGAAAAAGAACATATATATATACAAATTTTTTTTAACTCCCCTCAAAGGGGAGTGGTTGCCGAAATAGGGGGGATTTTGCTCCCTATTTCATAGTGAGGGGAGGAGTTTCCCCTCCCCACTCTTCTCCCTTCTCCCAGAAATCTCTTCTCTCTCTCTCTCTCACCTTCCCAATTTCAACCTCATTCATCTTCAGTGTGTTGTCGGCAGAGAGGTTCATTTTTCCTGGCAGGTTAACGGCTTTGTTCCTTACCAAGGTAAGCTATGATTTTCCCTTATCTGTTTCTACCCTCTTCTTGAAATTGAGTTTGATAGATTGGTTTATTCTAAGGGATAGGATCTTGGCGTTGACAGGCAAGTCGTCTTACGCAAGGTTGTTAACGGGGAAAGCAATTTCCTTCTTCAAGTAAGGAATCTAAATCCTTCCCCAATTTTCTTCAAATTATAGACTAGGTTTATGTTGGACATTTGAGTAAAATGATTGTTAAATTCTCTTTGCGTTGTGAGGAGTATTGGAAGTCGTGAGGGATTTTCCAACCAGAAGTTTCAGGTTTTCTGCCAAACACCCATTCAGGAGGTTGTTGAAAGATCCTTGGCTTATGGCAATCTCAGCAAATTGCCAGGGAATGTTCTTAGGCTCAAAGTCTTCAGGGAAGAGTTTTGATCAAAACTCTTGACCCTTTGCTTATCGTTGGGCAAAACTCTGTCCATGTTTCGATCGAAACTCTTGACCCTTTGCTTATCGTTGGGTAAAACTCTGTCCATGGACAGAGAAGTCCGTCTACTGGCTGAATGGCTCATGGGCCTTTTGCCCGTGGACTACATGATCTAGGGCCACTATCCATGTGTTGGGCCTGTAGGTTCTGTTTCATGCCTTAGTTTTGGGCTAACCCATGTACTGTATTGGACGTAATTTAAATTCTTAAACCCAATCTTTAATCCTGAATATTCTAGGGTCATATGGGGTTATCATAAATTTTATTGGAGTGGTTGTCATAAATTAAATCCTAATTTTTATTAAATTATTATGGTTAGGTTCCAAGACTTAGAAATTGTCAGAATTGTCTGCAGTGGGCTTTATTGGGCTTTTGTATTGTTAGGCCCAATTTTAAGGTAGGGGTTATTTTATATTTAACGCACTTAAATTTCAAAAATGTAAAAATAAATTTAAATTCAGTATGTTAATTTTAATATTCAGTTCAGTTACATTCTTCTTTGCATTTATTTACTTTTAATGTTAAATTGAGTAATAAGGCAGTTGTATGTGCTACGTTATTGGGTTCAAATCTCTAAACCTGATCAGGGTCTTTTTGGCTATTTTCAATCATCTAAGTATCGCCGTTATTTAAATTTCGTTGTTTAATTTATTGTTCATCATCATTTCTTTTATATATTGACCTATTAAAGTAATTAATTGAAAAAGCACGTTAAATTGATATGACATAAAAGTTAAATATAAAATTAAATCCATATTAAGTTGTTTGACTCACCCCTTATATATTTTCACTTTTCAGGTAATAATCAAATTAGTTCCCAATTACCACCTTAAGAGTAGAAGTTTGGAAGTTTTCTTCTGCTAGTTATTTATTTCACTTTCTAAATACATTTAGTTATTTTGGTGAAGTTCGTACTTACTTTCTATTTTAGTTTGAATTTTTAGTTATTGCCTTTTTATAATTTAGACAAATTAATTCACGTTATTTGTAACTCATTGATGAACCTCTTTATTGGGCTTGACTTGTAAGTTTAAATTCTTTTATATTTCCACTACTTATGAATCTTGGATTAAGAGATGAGTTGTATGATTCGGTCCTTTTGGTTTAGAATATTCCTCGTTCTATCTCAAACAGAAATTTTGGTATCAGAGCAAGGTTTCACCTTGAAAAGTGACTTAAATAAAACGAATAGAGTGAAAGAATATAAAAAAATTTAAATATTATAATTTAATTATTACCGTTAATTATTTTCAGATTATCAAAATGCCTCTTCATAGAGCTCCTAGAAATTGTACGCTTGGGACTCCTACAATGCATACCATTAAATCTCAATCGACTAATCCTATTGTGGCTTTAAGAGACGTATTACAAAATTTTTCTAGAGATTGCAGTAATCAAGACCACGAAACATGTCGAATGAATTTCTTTATACATCTTGGAAGTTTAAATCCACCATCATTTGCTGATAGTGCTGATCCATAAGATGCTGAAAATTGGCAGAGAATGATGCAAAAGAATTTGATGGCAATCGGAGTTCCGCTAGAATACTGGGTTGGATTTGCAACATTTTATTTCAAGAAAATTGTTGAAGTGTGGTAGAAATCACTAAGGTTTGATTACCTGCAGTCAGTTTGAGACCTTCTTTAAATACAATTACTATAATGCGGGACATCGCCAAAACATGATGATTGCTTACCACAACTTAGAGCACGAGAGTTTGACCGTATTGGAATATTATTCAAGGTTTATGGAATTTTCTCAATATATCAGAGATATGGACCTAGTCGATAAGATGGTGAAATTCAAAATGGGTTTGAGACCAAAAATTTCACATGAATTATCTGTGTTTGAATTTAGCTCATTATTAGAGGTTGTTTCTGCTGCTCAGCACGTTGAGACTAATCTTGAGGAGTAGTTTGGTGTTTATAGAGTTAAGGCTGATAAAGATCAAGTTGTGGGAGGAAAGATGACCAGGAAAGATTAGAGAAAGGGTTTGCACAGAGATGGACATATTCAGGGTGGATTTATGGTCAGTTTAGGGATCACCATATGTTGTTGGGCAGTTAGGCCCTTATATTTGTCATACTTGTGGGCAACCTAGAGACCTGAAGAAAAACATCCCAATGAATCAGAGACCTACACAAGTGAATTCTGTGCGTACATAGACGACATCGTATAGATCTAGATTTGGGACTGACCGTGGATTTTCTAGGCAAGGATCACACTATTTTTTAGGATCTCAAACTTTTAATTCTCCACAACTAGTTATGTTTAGGCTGCCGTGTCAACCTCAGTATCGACCTGCTCGAAATGACTCTTGCAAATCTCCTGGTTATCAATAGAGTTTTGCTTCTATTGCTACTTGTACGGAAGCTTTTAGTCATGTTGTTGGATCATTTCCTAGTTCTTCTAGAGGTGGTCATGGTGGGAACAATAAAGGGAAAGAGAAAATGACTTGCCAGACACATGCAATTGTAGGGTCTGAAATACCTGATCAGACTATCCAGGGCGTTGTTGAAGGTCCACTCTCTTTCTTTAATACTATAGTACATGTGTTATTTGATATCGGAGTTGCACATTCCTTTATTTCGGTGATGCTTATTCTTGTTATGGGTTTAGAAATTGAAAAGTTGGGAACTCCCTTAATTCTAAATACTCCTATGGATAAAAATTACAAAGTAAACTCTTTTATTCAGTCTGCTACCATCATAGTGTGTGTGTACAAACTATTTGTTGATTTGATTATAATACCCATGGATCAATTTAACATAATCCTAGGTATAGATTTCCTGAGTTTTATTAAATCAAAAAATGACTGTCATAGAAGAAAAATAACACTTATGTTAGAAAATGGTGAGGTTGCATCTGTATGATAAACCTGTAAATCCTGTTGATTATATTTTGCAAGCCTGTCCGGGTGGTCGAAGAAAATTTGATATGTATGGGAAAGTTTTTGCTATTTCTAGTGATCTTCTTACGATTAGTTAGGATTATGATTGTTTTTTATTATCTCGATGTTTTTCCTGAGGATCTGCCTATGTTACCATCTGATCGTGAGATTGAGTTTATTATTGATCTAGTTCCCGATATTTCTCCTATCTCTATTCCACCGTACCGTATGGCTCCTGTTAAATTAAAAGAGTTAATAATTTAATTGGATGATTTATTACCCAAAGGTTTTATTCAAAATAGTACTTCCCCCTGTGGTGCACCAATTTTTTTCGCAAAGAAACAAGATGGTTCTATACAATTGTGTATTGATTAACAGAAGTTAAATCAAGAGACAGTTAAAAATAAATACACGTTGCTAAGAATTGATGACTTGTTCGATCATTTGGGCAGATGTAAATTTTTTTCAAAGATTGATTTGAAATAGGGTTATTATCAAATGAAAGTTCATGATATAGATATTCCAAAAACAGCTTTCAGAACTTGATAAGGACAGTTTGAGTTTCTAGTGCTTCTTTTCAGATTGACAAATGGGCCTTATGGCATTCATGGATTTTATGAATAGAGTATTTTGGCCATATCTTGATAAATTTGTGGTAGTCTTTATTTATGATATCTTGATATATTCCAAGACTCTCGATGAGCATGTTGAGCACTTAAAAATTGTTTTAGAGATGTTGCATGAACATTAGTTATATACAAAGGGAGAAAAGTACAACTTTTGGATGACAGAGGTAAAATTTTTAGACCACGTTATTTCTCAAGATGGTATATCAGTGGATCTGACTAAGATTGAGGCTGTGTTAGATTGGAAACCACCCAAAAAGGTCACTGAGATAAGAAGTTTATTGGGTTTGGCTGGTTACTACTGTCGGTTTGTAAAGAACTTTTCTTCAGTTGCTATGCCTTTGACACAATTAACTTGAAAAAATGTGAAGTTTATTTGGTATGACGGATGTCAGACAACTTTTGAAGAAATTAAACAAAGATTGACTACAACTCAAGTTTTGGCAGTACCTAATGAAAATTTGTTGTATGTAGTATTGTGATTGCTCATGCTTCTCGACAGTTGAAAACTCATGAGGGAAACTACCCTATTCATGATTTGAAGTTAGATAGTATTATATTTGCTTTGAAGATTTAGTGGAGTTATCTTTATGGTGCTAAATTTGAAATATTTTCCTATAATAAAATTTTAAAGTACCTATTCACACAGAAGAATTTAAATCTTCGTCAACGTGGATGTATAGGATTCATGGGCGATCATGATTTTTCTTTAGAATATCAACTTGGAAAAGCTAATGTAGTTGCTGACGTCTTACGTAGATATGCACATGGTTCTTTATCTTGTCTAGTATTAAAGGATTGGAAGTGATACTTTACCATTAAAGATTATGAGCTGGAGTACTTGGAAAATGACCAGACAAATCGAGTGTTTAATTTGATACCTATTCCTACACTTCTGCAATGTGTCAAGGATATGCATAAATTTGATGATGAACTTAAGGAAAGATTTGAAAAGATCCGAACAAGAGAACAATTTGACAGTTGGTAGATCATTTCAGATGTTTTTGTTTATTTCAATGGTCAAGTTGTAGTATCGAGTGATTTACATTTGAGACAGACTGCTTTTGGCAAAACATCATAAATCGAGATTTGTTATTCCTCTCGACAACACAAAAATGTATCATGATTTGAAGCGTCAATTTTGGTGGAATGGAATAAAGAGAGGTGTAACAAAATATGTTTCTAAGTGTTTAATTTGTCAGCAAATAAAGGCAGAACATCAAATACTAGCTAGATTATTATAACCCATGTCAATTCTTGAGTGGAAGTGGGATAAAATTGCTATGGATTTTGTGACTACTTTGCCAAAAAAAATTCAGAAATTTGATGCAGTGTGGGCAGTGATTGATAGATTGACTAAGTCTGCACACTTTATTCCAATCAGAATGAATTACTCATTAACAAAGTTAAGTAAAATGAATATTGAAAGTTTATTTGTCTACATGGTATTCCTTCTAATATAGTTTCAGATAGAAATCTGAGGTTTACATCAAAATTTTGGAAAGCCCTTCTTTGGGCACTGAACTTAGTTTGAGTACAATTCATCATCCTTAAATGGATGGACAGTTGGAATGTACAATTCAAAATCTTGAAGACATGTTGAGATCATGTATTTTGGATTTTGGAAACAGCTGGATTGATCATTTGTCTCTTGTAGAGTTTGTTTATAATAACACTTATCAAACGAGTATTGGGGTTGGATCCTATGAGGCTTTATATGGAAGACTATGTCGATCACCATTATGTTGGGCTGAGACCGAGAAGCGTGTTATTCTCAAGGCCAATGTGATTCAATAGACTAATGAGAAGGTTCAATTGATTAAAGAAAGGCTGAGAACAATTCAAAGTCGTTAGAAAAGTTATGCGGATCTATTACGAAGAGAAGTTGAATTTGAAATTAGAAATTTTGCATTTTTTAAAGTTAGACCCAGAAGAGGTATAAGTCGATTTGGAGTAAAAGGGAAATTGACTCCCAAGTATATTGGTCATTTTCAGATTGCAGACAGAGTTGGTCTAGTGACATATCATCTAGACGTGCCACTGTAGCTAAATTATGTCCTGTCTCTATGTTAAGGAAGTATGTGTCTGATCTGTTACTTGTGATCTCTTGGACCGAGGTGCCTATTCAAGAAAATGTTTCCTATGAGGAAGAGCCTAATAAAATAATCGTCGTCAAGTAAGAGTCCTTCACCATCATGAGATCTTGTTGGTTCGAGTGCATTGGAATAATCATAATGAAAGAGAAGTGACTTGGGAAATTGAATCAGAAATGATGGCAAAGTATCTTCACTTGTTCAATAGTACGATTGAGGTTATTATAAATTTTAGGGACGAAATTCTTTAAGTGGGGAAGAATATGAAGTTTTGCCCAGAGAAAATATATATACACAAATTTTGTTTTAACTCCCATGAAAATAGAGTGGTTATCGAAACAGCGGGGATTTACCACCTTATGTTAGAGTGTGGGGAGGAGTTTACCCTACCCATTTTTCTCCCTTCTCCTAGAAATCTCTCCACTGTCCCTCTCTCCCCTTCCCGATTTCAGCCTCATTCGTCTTCGGTGTGTTGTCGACAAAGAGGTTGATTCTTCTCGGTGGCTTAATAGCTTAGTCCCTTACCATGGTAAGCTATGATTTCCCCCTATCCATTTCTACACTCTTCATGAAATTGAGTTTGATAGATTGGTTTATTCTAAGGGATCAGATCTTAGAATTGATGGGCGAGTCGTCTCAAGCGAGGTTGTTGCTGGGGAATGCAATTTCCTTCTTCAAGTAAGGAATCTAAATCCTTCCCCAATTTTCTTCAAATTCTAAACTGGGTTAATGTAGGACGTTTAAGTAAATTGATTGTTAAATTCTATTTGTGTTATGAGGAGTATTGGAGGTCAAGAGAGATTTTTTGACTAGAAGTTTCAGCCTTTCGGCCAAACATCGATTCAGTAGGTTGTTGAAATCTTCCTAGCCTACGGCAATCCTGACAAATCGTTAGGGAATTTTCTTAAGCTCGAAGTCTTCTGGGAAGAGTTTCGACCAGAAGTCTTGACCCTTTGCTTACCGTCAGGCGTCGTTGAGGATGATCATGTTGGAAGTGATCAAACTCTGTCCATGGACAGAGAAGAATTCTATCCATGAACAGAAAAGTCTGTCTGCAGGTCAAATAGCTCATGGGCCTTCTGCCCATGGATTGCATGATCTATAGGCCACTGCCCATGTGTTGGGCATGTAGGGCCTATTCCATGCCTTGGTTTTAGGCTGACCCATGAACTGTATTGGACGGAATTTAAATTCTTACACCCAAAATTTAAAATTGAATATTCTAGTGTCATTTGGGGTTGTCATAAATTTTATTGGAGGGGATGTCATAAATTAAATCCTAATTTTATTAAATTATTATAGTTAGGTTCCAAGATTTAGAAATTGTCAGAATTGTCTGCCATTGGGCTTTGGTATTGTTAGACTAAATTTTGAGGTAGAAGTTATTTTATATTTCACGCACTTTCATATAAAAAATGTAAGTATTAATTTAAATGGAATATGTTAATTTTAATATTCAGTTCAGTTACATTCTTATATTTATTTACTTTTAATGTCAAAATAGGTAATAAGATACATGTATGTGTCGTGTCCTTGGGTTTCAAATCTCTAAACCTAAATCATGGTCTGTTTAGCTATTTGCGATCACCTAAGTATCGCCATTATTTGAATTTTGTTGTTTTATTTATTGTTTGTCATCATTTCTTTTATATATGGACCCGTTAAATTGATTAATTGAAAAAACACGTTAAATTCATATGACATAAAAGTTAAATATAAAATTAAATCTCAATTGAGTTGTTTAACTCACCCCTTATATATTTTCACTTTTCAGTTAATAATCAAATTAGCCCACAATTACTATCTCGAGAGTAGAAATTTGGAAGTTTTCTCATGCGAGTTATTTATTTCAATTTCTAGAGACACTTAGTTATTTTGGTGAGGTTCGAACTTAGTTTCTCTTTTAGTTTGAATTCTCAGTTATTGTTTTTTTTTATATATAATTTAGACTTATTAATTCACGTTATTTGTGAGTCACTGATGAACCTCTTTATCAAGCTTGACTTGTAAGTTTAAATTCTTTTATATTTCTCCTCTTTATCAATCTTGTATTAAGAGATGAGTACAATGATTCAGTTCTTTTGAATTGGATCATTAACCGTTCTGTCTTAGGTCTCTTTTGGAACATGACATTTATGAACTTGGGTAATTATGTTCATTGTCTTCACATTTTATCGTTGTTAAACTAGATAAATTATTATCTTATTAATTATTTTTAGGAGTACACGCTTTCAAGGCAAAACAATTGGTTCTTTATGAAAAAATTATTTTCTTTTGAGTTGAATGGTATGAAAATAAATTATTTTATATAATGTTAATGTAAATTTTATGAGATAAAATAAGTATTTCCAGAATCAAAATGAAATTTACTATTTTTAAAGGAAACAAGCTAATTTCGAAGATGTTATTCAAAACTTCTTACTCTTCTTCCTTTTAAGTTAAGAATATCATGCGAATCCCACAACGTTTCCAGAAATTAGTTTAGTATATATTCTGATTTCTACTTATTAACTTTGAATTTTGAAGAAAGAGTGAAAGGAGGAACATGTTTTATTAAGTGATATGGACAAGCCATTTAAAAAATAATATTATTATTATACTATTCATCTAAGATTAATGTGACAAAAAAGATTTTTTTATATCATTTGACTTTCATGGTTAACGAGACAATACATATGATGCTCAAATGTAATGTGCAGGTTATGTTAAAATATCTAATTCAATATTAAAATACTTTTTCAATATTAGTTTGTGACAACTTTTCAGTGAAGACTAACACAACCAAATGTCAGGTAACTAAGAGTGTCTATCACATACCAATATAATTGCACAATCTAAGATTATTTGATAAAGATAATGGTAAATGGTCTATAAGTAGAGTTATGCATTTAACTTAATATAATACATTTTAAAATCAAACTTAAAAAAAAAATATTGAATTTGATTCAAAATAAAAAATATTGCACCAACTGTAATGAGGCACTACACAAATATTATAGTAAACATTAATTTTGAGAAATCTTTCAAATTCAATTACGAAACGATATCTAGTGTACATACATTCAGAAGACATGTTATAATAATATTATATTATCTGCCAATATTGAAAACAAAAAGGGAAAAATGATTGTCAAAGTGTTGTGGACGGGAAGGAGTTTCTCGATTTCCTCCTTTCCCATCTAGACAAAACTTCTATATCCTTGTCGTTTTCCACCTTTCTACCTCTCAATTTTCCGCTCTGTCCTTGCCTCTCGTCGTTTTCGTGTCGTGTTTGGTGACTCTATCATGAAGACTAGACCGTGGTAAGTCAATTTTCTTCAATTCTGTAATCTTAATTCTTGTTGGTTGAAATTTTGATTCTGTTGTACCTCTCTGATGGAAGGAAATTGTGCGAGTTCGGAGAGGAAAACACATTGAATTTTGTTGTATCAACAGGGACTTCTGTGGTTGGAAAAACATTAAGCAAAGAGGGTAAAAATCCAAACTTTTCTCTTTGGCTTTGTTCTGTATGCTCGCGTTTTGGTCAAATGTTGGATTATTGAACTTTGTTGAATGTATCGGTTAATCTATATGGAGGAATTAAAGATTTCGTCGAAACATTGGATGAATCCAACATTTTGGTGAACGTCGTCAGAAACGTGCGACTCTGTAAATGTTGAGCCGTGACAGGGGAGAACCTTTGAACTCGGACATTTGTTCAATGACCGAGTGTAATACCCGGGGTATTTAGTTACATGTAAATCTTGAATTAAGTGAAATGTAATATTTTAGTCATTGTTTAACTGTGACACTTTATTGTGATATTTTTATGAAGATAATGTTTTAACATTACTTTACAATTATGGTGACACCCTTGGTTATCATTATTAAGAAAAATAAGAATTTATAATTGCTGAGTTAAATGTTATTGGTGGATGATCGTGGCGGATAATTTCCATGGTAAGCGAGTGTACGACAAAATTTTGTGCTGAATTTGCAGCTGATCGATGGATTGGCAGTCAATCATCCAAAGAACAATCGATCGATCGCTAAACTAAAGAGTTGCCTAAAATGATAACCGTCGCCTGGAAGCTTCTAGGTTCGACTCTTGATGCTTCATTGAGTGTTCAAACGTTTCTCTTCCTGGATTTTTACTTGGTATGGACGCTGAAGAGTTGCTGAAGGTGTTTTATAAATTAGGACGTGTGTGTGTGGGAAGTTTTTCTTTTAGAAAAACAGAGAAGTGTGTTGTACTGGGTGCTTGGTTTTGTGAGACGTCTCGATGGTGAGGAGTCCTATTGCGAAGGAAAGGGAAGAGAAGGATTAAGTGAGGTAAGGAATAACGTGTATTCTTTGTTCGTAAGGACCTACGTCACGGGAGTAGGATGTTTGCTGTGTTACTCATTGTTTGTTATCTGAGAAATTTTGTTTCAGTGATAGAATCATTGCTAAAGGTTTCTCTACATGTTTTCATTGATAAGATCTCTGTAATATTCATGCCTTCGATGATGGTCCTCTTTTCATGTTGTTCCCTATTATTAGTTTTCCAATAGCTTTGATGATAATGGTATGATATGTTGATGATCAGTAGTGAGGAAGAAATGAGTTACATGTTAGTATTCTCTGTAATGTTTCGCGATTGTTTTTCCTTATTATTCTCTGCAAGTTAATATTTTGTGGTGATTTCGCTGTTCTTATGCTCTATGTTTGCTTAAGTTTAGTGAATTAAATGGTAGGAGGAGGTCTGTAGGAAATCAAACGTCAAGTAGACGTGAGTTTATACGTAGATAATTAGTCTTTCATGACTAACTTCCCTGTTATTTGGTTGTTAAATCTGTAGTGTCCCTTTGATATTAATCTCGATGTTAAATAGGTTAGTTTTTCTCTGTTAATAAACTGTCAATAGATATTTTGCTTAAGTTGATATTCCCTGCATGAATTAATATATATATATATACATATATATATATACACACACACACACACACACACACACACATATATATATATATATATATATATATATATATATATACAAATATATTAGTTATGTTAAATTGCAAATTTTGATATCGGGATGCATAGTATGAATAAAAAAAATTGAGATTAACAATGTGATTAAACTTTTTGAATAGTATGTGTCTTAAATGCATATAAAAATGATCATTGCCTAAGGTAAGTGTCTTTACAGTTAAATAATATGTTAGTGAAAATATGTTTAGTGTTAAATTATACTTGATGTATGATTCCTGCTCATTGATTGATAGTTGTTTGTTAAATTGTTCTCGATATAAGAACTATTGTGTAACATTCATATAGGCATGTCTTAGGATTTTCATATCATGCATTGCACGAAATTAATAATGAAGATAATAAATGAGCATTTTCTATGCGGGCTCGGAAATTTAAGAAGTTGCTCGCACGTAGAAAACAACCTCTTTGGGTGGTTTCGGAGACTTAGGAGGTTGCTCTCACTCATCGGGTGGGTGAGTTCGGAGACTGAAGTGGTTGCTCTCACCTAAAAATAAATAAACGTAAATGTAAATGGATTCGTTTTTAGTGAGTTTGGAGATTCAAGAAGTTGCTCTCATGTAAAAAACGAATTCAAGTGGTGAGTTCGGAGACTGAAGAGGTTGCTCTCATCTAGCTTATAAATATATCAAACTGATGTTTAACGACCCAGTTTTTTGTAAATCGTTAATATGCGTAAAAATTTGAAATTTCTTTCTTTTTAACATAAAGCGTATCAGAGTGCGTTTAACCGGATCGCTATTGACTTTTTCTTTAACTCGTTTGGGAAATCAATTACAAAGTGCGGAAGCGTAAATAATATAACCATTTGTTTAAATGTTGCGGAAGCATTATAAAATAAACCCAATATAAAACGTGGTGGAAGCGTAAATCATTTAAAGAAGAAACTAAACAATTAAATACAATTTAATAAAACTTAACATATACACAACCGTTTCTCTTAGCCTGGCCAGCTCGAGTCTCGCGCATGCGAATTCTTCATCTCTGCTTCCTATTAGTTCGTCATTCTTGTATATTAGCCTATTATTATCTGTTCGTCATTGTACCTACACCACAAGTAATACGTGAGCCTAAATACTCAGTAAAGAAAAGGGTTAATACAATTTTGCTTATGACTCTCTTTAGTTCTTTCGGAATGGGGGCTACCTAAACCAATCCTATCATTAGCCATTTACCATTTTATTACTTTTCTTTACGTCGTTCGTTCGTTACTCGTACTTCGAGCTGGAGATTGAAGAATCTGTGGCAGTAGGGTAGATCTTTGTCGGCTTCAACCACCTAGGGTAGACAGTCTCACATTCCCGACAAGGGAAATGTAACATTCTTTTAAATCCTATCTACCTGGCTGATCCGTACTTATCCTACCATCCCCCAACTCCCTTATTCTTTTCTTTGTGTCTGTGCCGGAGTAAGCTATCGGACCATAGAAGCCTTTATTATCTTATCGTTTTACTCATTTTTATCATTTAACCTCACTCATGCATGTGTGTGTATCACCCCCTGGCACTCTCTATTAGTATCTATTAACATGATGCATAACCATAAATTCTCAACCTAACATGATGCATGATGCTCAATAACGTAACTTTAACAAAATTAAAGTGCACATTTAAAGTAATTGGAAGCACGTATAAGGAAAGCAAAGCATATAATAGAAGGAAATAACTGCACACCACAGAGAACAAGTACATTGAATTGAAACCCGGAAAACATGCTCAAATTAATAGAACAATATCATTCAGAAGAGAATGGAAAACATACTATCTCGTTCAACATGTAAATTATCCTAGTCCACTTTATGCTTCCTACGTTATATTTTCTAAGCGATTATTCTAATCAATTATTAACATACTCCCATGTTGATTTCATGCTTCTATTTTACTTAACTATTCATGCTTTGGTTTAACGAAATATAACGTGCTAAAGACATGAAATCAAGGTCGGGATTGTAAGCAATACCAAGGAGACAATAACGGAAGCAGATTCACATATTATCCTAATTACTTACATGCTCAAGTTTAGCTATTTAATTGATTATTTTAGTTGCTTAACATGCTCAATCAATTGCTTTAAGAGATTATACTAGTTTATTACATGCTCAAGTTAACTAGTTTACATGCTCATTCAATCAATTAAATCAATTAATCATGCTTACTATGCTTAGCACACTCAAGGGTACATTATTAATTAAGCAACTAGTTATTATGACATGTATGTCCTATAATTAACTTAGTCGTAACCTAACATGCTCAGACTTAGTTCATTAACATGCTCAATATATAATTAATTTCATTACTCTATTTGATTAACAAACACACTAATAGCATCTAAACATGATAGTTAATTTACATACTTTGGTAATTGATCTACGTGAATGCTAATTAACATGCTTGATTACCATTTATCAATCCAATAATTATTAGTCGATATACATGCTTAGTCAATTTACATACTCGGAAGATTTTAAAGACAAATTAGGTATTTTACATGCTTAAAATGTAGCAATTTGTTAGTTAACTCAACCAACAACACGTAATAAGGGGAAATAACAGTTCGTGTGTACTTTCCATTTCAATTATCCTTTCTCTTTCATCATTCACTATCTAAGCATTCCTTCAATTAGGTATTTGTAAGCAGGTTCGAACGCAAGTCAGCGTCCGCATCATCCATGTGTCATTAGAATGTGTCCAAAAATTTGACAGATTCAATTCGGATGACTCCTCTCCTCGTCCGCAAGCGTTTGTTGTCGTTCGCAATTCCCCAGATTTAAACAGATTCGATGCAGACGTGTCTTGTTCGCATCCACATCGTCCGCACCTGGCATCCACAACCCCTCAGCATAGTGAGGTTAGGACCCTGGATGGCGTCCCCAGCTGTCCTCAATTCAATGCTTGGCGTGGCCATGTACTTGCAGACGACACTTCTTCGGTCTGCAAATCAATCGTCGGCGTCCACAACACTATAATCTCCACTCCCCTCCATCTTTTCACACTTAACTCTTACCCCACCACATTTCTTCATAAATATATGTCGCAAAAATGACACGTATAGATACGCGATGCAATATCTTCATAGCTCCAACACTTCAATTATATCACGTATACGGGGAAAAGCATTAATGAAATCACTCTTAGGCTCAACGCTCCAACGCCCTTGGTAATATCCCGATAGTTATCCCACTTAAAAATATTGGGATGTTACATGATGCATGTATAGTTGTTATAGAAATGACATCTACATTTCATTTATATTCCTTACTGGGCAATAGGCTCATTATTCCTCCTAGGATGTAGGTATCGATTGTGATCCAAATGTGAAAGAAGTGTGATGCGATGCAAAATTGTGTTACCAAGTGCAGATCGATCTCGGGGGTTGTGACTCAAAAGAATAAAAGTTGTTTAAATTGCATAAAGACTCTATTTTTGGTTTTAAGTCTTTTAAATAAAGTTGTTTTGGCAAAACAGTTTAAATGTTTTTATTATTCTGCATAAAGTACTTTGATATTTTTCTTTTAAGTATATTTTAAATGAGTTTTAAAATGTTCAAAATTTTTATGAATATGTGAAAATGCATAAACAGAAATGAGATGTTACAATTATGGTATCAGAGCATAACTTGGTCTAATACGATTTTGTAGACTATTGGTAACACGAGATTGGTCGTGACATGCTTCTTCAACTATAATTGCTTTACATTATTTTTTTAGTTATATTACATTGCTAAATTGAATTATTATGTTAGCATCAAATTTCTGTGCTAGTTTAAATTGCTTGTAGTTAAGTGGTTAATTTTAATAATATTCGTGATATAAAAAATAATAATAAAATAAAATACCCGCAATAAAATCCTTATGTAAACCTAATGTTTCCTAATGCACACTCCCTAGGATAATTAATTAATGTTTTGAAATAACTAATGTCAACCAAAACAATGTTGTTGTAGGTTAATAGAATGGCAAGAGGAACTAGAGAAAATATTCGAGCCAACATTAAGAGAAACGAGACAATGGGGGTCGATCATGTTAGAAACGAGGCTGCTGAACATGAGAATACTAATGGTCAATAACATGTTGTTCCACGAGATGACAGAAATGACGTTAGTGATCACTTGACAACTATTGTGAACCGTCAAACACAGTGCATGGAACATCTTATAGAAAGGGAGAACGAGAATGAGAATCAATGTCAAGTAGTAGTTCCAATGGAAGCTAGTTGGTAGAAGTTTAGGAGACTTAGGCCTCCATGTTTAAATGGGAATATTACAGAAGTCATAGGATCTGAAGAATGGATTAGGTCTCTTGAGTACATGTTCGAATACACAAGGATTGGGGAGACCGAGAAGGTTTCATGTGCAATGTACCTACTGATCCAGGATGCAAGATTCTGGTTGGATACTATTAAGGTGGCCCAGGACGTCTGAACCTTGACATCAGATAAATTCAAAGAGATTTTCTATGACAAGTATTTTAGTTAGACTATCTGATCAAAGAAGCTGGTTGAGTTTGTCTAGTTGCATTAAACTGGGATTGTATTAGAGTATGTAAATAAATTTGAGGCACTATCTTGATTTGCATCACATCTAGTGGCATACAATGAGCACAAGGTCCATCAGTTTGTATAAGGATTGAAAGTCGAAGTTTTCAGAGGAGTAAAGATTTCTGGTACTCAGGGCGTCCCTTGTACAAATATTGTTGCTAAAGCATTGAAAGTTGAGGATGCTGAATTGATGGTGGCTAAGCAGCAAGAAGTGAATCAGAGGTTCTAGAAGGATACTCTCAATCTACAGCAGAAAGGTGGACCAGTGAAGAAGAAGGGGACAAAAAGGCCTTTGGAGAATGTGGTACAACAAATGAAGGACAAGCACCCGATGAATGTGACAATTACTTCCCCATTTAATGGGAAGACCTCTCAAACGAATCAATGTCCAAAGTGCAAGAAGAATCACATTGGAGAATGCAGAGTGGGTACTGTTCAGTGTTTTAAGTGTTGGGAACTTGGGCATATTGCCAGGTTTTGCTCAGCTGGAATCGGTGGAACTAGAGGTGCGGCACCCAGAGTCTTTTCTTTGTAGGGTGATGAAACTCAATTTGATGGGGTGATGGGGGAAGATTAGCCTACTATGGTGTTGGTACACCTTATAGTTGCTTTAAGTTCTTTGGAATGTGTGAGTATCTCGTAATGTTATATTGCATTTCTGTTATGTCAAGTACGATTTATGTTAATAGTACAGCGGCATATGTTTTATTCGATTCTGGAGCTACTCATTCCTTCATTGCAAAGGAATTTAGGGTAAGAATAAATTGTTTCCCCGAACTAGAAAAGAGTAATTATAGGGTACTTTTATCCTCTGGTGAATACCTGATTAGCGATGGAATCCTAAGGGTGTATGCCATAAAAATTGACAATCAAATTTTCTATGCCAACCTAATTGTCATGGACAGGAAGGGGTATAATGTCATCCTGGGTATTAATTGGTTATCCCAACACCAAGCAATGACAAATTGTAGAAAGAGAGAGGTATGTTTTCTCTCCCCTGATGGCAAACACCATACGTTCCGTGGAGTCAAGGAAAAAGTTAGATTGGTAGTAATCTCTGCGCTTAAGGCAAACCAGTTATGGTAGTATCAAAAACAAATCTGGAGGAAATTCCTATCGTTTGACACTTTTCGGAAGTTTTTTTGGACCAACTTCCTAGATTGCCTCCAGATCGTGAAATCAAGTTTTTCATCGATCTACACCATAGAATGGAACCTATTTCAAAGAACTCGTACAGAATGGCCAAGCAGAATAAAGAGAATTAAAAGTCTAACTCAAGGAGTTGACTAACAAAGGGTTTATTCATCTCAGCTTTTCACCCTAGGGAGTGCCAGTCTTATTTGTGAAGAAGAAGGATGGGTCGATGAGGATGTGCTTCGATTATCGTAAATTAAATAAAGTAACCATTAAAAATCGGTATCCTCTACCTAGAATAGACAATTTGTTCGATTAGTTACAAGGAGTCTGTGTCTTTTCGAAGATCGACCTACGATCCAGATATTATCAATTGAAAGTTAAACATGATGATATTCCCAAGACAGCATTTAGGACACGATATAGACACTATGAGTTCCTGGTTATGTCGTTCGGGTTAACCAATGGCCGGCGGCCTTTATGAACTTGATGAACTAGGTTTTTGGAGAGTATTTGGATAAGTTCATCATTATATTTGTTGATGATATATTAATTTACTCACGCTCCGAGGAAGAACATCAGGAATATTTGAGGATTTCTCTGTCCATACTGACAAAGCATACGTTGTATGTGAAGTTCTCTAAATGTGAATTCTGGCTGAACAAAGTAAGTGTTCTCAGCCATATAATTTCCAAAGAAGGTATTGGAGTAGACCCAGCAAAGATTCAAACAGTGGTTAAATTGGTCACAATCAAGGAATGTTGGGGCAAGTAAGAAGCTTTCTTGGATTGGCTGGATACTGCAGGAGGTTTATAAGTGGGTTTTCAAAAATTGCACTACCCCTAACTAGCTTAACGAAGAAAAATACACGATTTTTGGTGGACAGATGATTGTGAAGAGAGTTTTCAATAATTGAAACGTCGTTTAACTTTAGCTCTTGTTTTGACCTGGCATGTTGAAGATGACAACTTTTGTATCTACTACGATGCCTCCAAGAGTGGATTAGGCATAGTACTTATGCAGAACGTGAAGGTAATTGCTTATGCTTTAAGGCAATTGAAACCGTATGAGGTGGACTATCCCACCCATGATATGGAGCTCGTTGTAGTCATGTTTTCACTTAAAATATAGAGACACTATTTGTATGGGCAGTGATGTGAAATTTTTTTTGATCATAAGAGTTTAAAGTACATCTTCACTAAGAAGGAGTTGAATAGGAGACAACGGCGGTGGTTGGAGTTTGTGAAGGATTACAACTGTGAAATTAAATATCACCCCGGTAAGGCAAATATGGTGGCTGATGATCTGAGTATAAAAGTAGCAGTTATGAGCATGCTATGTGAAGAGATGCCTGAAGGACTTTGTAAGGATATTCAAAAATTGAATATACAGATGGTCCCTACACAATTAACTGCTCTTTTATCCACGTTCACATTGAAGCCTTTGATACTGGAAAGAATTAAATATCTCAATCAGAAGATAAGAACTGCAAAGATTTTAAACTAAACTCAACTCTTGAGAAATACCAGTACTATTCCATTTTCACTGACGGAATTGTGAAAATTAAGGACAAATGGTATGTATCGGATATGTCAGAATTACGATTTGCAATCATAAGAGAAGCTCATTCTTCAAGCTTTTCTAACAACCCTGGTTGCAACAAGATGTATAAGGAGCTCAAATCTCATTACTACTGGGCGACGATGAAATATGATATCGCTCAATATGTCGCTTTGTGCCAAATATGCTAGCGAGTGAAAGCAGAACATCAAAGACTAGGGAGAATGTTGCAACCAATAACTATACCTGAATGGAAATGGGAGCATGTTATTATGGACTTCGTCACGAGAGTACTTAAGACTGTAAGAGGGCATGATGCAATCTGGGTAATTGTTGATAGGCTAACAAATGTTTCCCACTTCCTACCTATAGTAATGACTAAGATAGACCTATTCGCAGGACTGTATGATAAGGAGATTGTACTCTTACACAGAGTGCCTATCTCAATCATGTCAGGTTTAGATCCAAGGTTTACCTCCATGTTTTGGAAAAGTTTAAAAAAGGCTATGGGTACAGAGTTAAAGTTTATTAATGCCTTTCATCCACAAACTGATGGATAAGGTGAGTGAACAATTCAGATATTGGAGAATATGTTAAGAGCATGCGTGTTAGAGATTCATGTTGGATAAGGAAGAATACTACCATGGTCGCGCAAGTGTTTTGTGTGGGATGTACGTACTCTGTTCGGTCGTCTGCTATATGGACAAGTAAATCGTGGAAGACAATTTATGGGACGATGAATTTGTGACTATGGTTTCTTCCCTTCCTATTCAGATTTCTATGTGGTCCCAATTAATTACATGGTTGGTCATCAACTGCTGCTTGGTCTCGATTGATCACAGTTGTCTCTCGGTGATTGTTGTGTAGTCTTGGGTGGCTTCTGGCATGTCCCATTGACCACTACGAGGTCCCAATTGATTGTCGTTGTGTCTTGTCAACACTATGTGGTCCTTGTTGATCATTGTTTTGTTTTTTCAACTTCTGGATAGTTTCCATTGACCATTGCAGTGTCTTGTAGACATTGTAAAGCCCAAGTTGACTGTAGTCATGTTTGGTTGACTCCAGCCGTGTCTCCTCAGCTTCTAGGTCATTCAAGTCGGTCATAGTTGTATGCCGTCAAATTCTTGTTTCTGGTTGGGGTGAATTCTTGGTTTAAGATGGAGGTTTCTATTGCTCCTTATGTTGAACTTGGAAGTCTTGTTTTAGTCCTTTCTAGTTTGGTTTTGAATTCCTATTTGGGACTAGTGTTTTGTCCATAGTTTTGGCTTGGGGTTTTGATGTCCGTTTGGTTTTAGACCAATGGCATCCCCAATTTTTGTTACCTGTTTCTGTTGGCATGTGTGGCTAGTCGATTAGGCTTCAATTCTCATTGAGGTAGAAATTTTATACTTTATGCTCTGCATTGCACCATAATTTTCAAACTATTATTTTGTGCGTTACACCATATGAAAACCTCATGGGGTATGTTTGACAGCACGGCTATTTTACGCATATGTACGTATATTTTCTCATGGTTAATTTATCATACCTAGTATTAATTTTGTTGTGCTATCTGTATACTTGGGTGAATGAATACTCTTCATACTTTGAACAATCTTGGCACTAAAGAATCAAGAGGATATCCTCGTGCATCTTCTCTTGCATGAAGATTGCTTATGTGCACATGCGAAATGGGTAATAAGGCATTGATGATATGTTCCTTAGTTTTGAATCCCTAAACTAGAAATGGGTAATAGGGTAGTGATGTGAGCTTCTAGGGTTTTAAGTCCTTAAACTTTGCTAGGGTATTTTGTCACATGGGTTGAAGATTATATGTTGCAAAGTTTTACTCGCCTAGTATCTATTCATTTGATGGACGGTTGTGTCGATGTGAAGATGCTTGTCGGTAATCCTTGTCAATTTGGATCTAATAAGTAGCTAATTACTGGATAATCCATCATCGATAGTCTAATCCGTTTCTTGATTCTACAAATGGTGTTAGTGCTTGTCTTTGGACTCATGAGGTGTTACTATCTACAGATGGCAACCTATCTATGTGTTATGTTAGAGTGGTCCTTGTGTGGCTCTCCTATTTCACTTAGGTCGTTTTCATATGAAAAACAATGCAAACCTATTTTTGGGATATAATTATTTATATATACAACATGTTTTCATAAAAATCTCATCAGTGGCTTATTGAGCCAAATTTAAATAAAATGGTGAAGAGATTTGTCTTAAGTGACTTGAAACCCACGTACGATAATAAGAAGCATTAAACCATGGTTTTCTAAAAGAAAGGTAAAACCAATTTTCTCATGGATTGCATGTAGTATAGATTTACTTACAAGGCTAGTCACATACCCCCACAACCTCTTCCTTCCCAGGTTCGTTCCTCTACTGGTGGATGTCTATGTTTTACGATGAGGGTTCTACATTTCTTAGGCATTCAATTTGTTTTATGGTATTGAATGGTTTCATCTCTTGCACAGTGTTTTTTCTTTGTTGTTATTACATTATCTCTAACTCTTGTTGATCACTTTATGGACTCTAACACATTCTTTTGGGTTTTGGGCTTTATTTCATGCGAAGTCTTCCACTAACAACCAAGCCTTAGGTTGGCAGTCGGGTCCTCTCCAAGGATCAAGTCAACTGACCCAACGTTTCTATTAAGCCTGCCTCGAGGTCGTGACACCAGACACCCGCTTTTCAAGTAGCGTCCCCCCTATCCATTTCCACGGTAGCCTACACTTCTATGAATGCTCCCTGTAATATCCTGAATTTGAGTTATGCTAAGCACAAGGCTTACGTGATGATTTTGGAGATGAAAGGAGTTGAGTTGTACAAGTAGGGATATTGGTCAAGAGAAATGCATTTGGAATAAGTGAATTATGATACCCATGTTCATAATTAGTTTAAAGAAAGGATTAGGATTTTTAGTGAATGGGTGATGATACTTGGATTTAGAAAAGATGATATCAGGACTAAGTTAGTGATTGACAGTCAATGGATTAGTAAGAGAAAATGCACTTGGATATAATAAGGTTGATGTAACGACCCGGGTTTTTCGTAATCTCTTAAAAATGTAGAAAATTTAAAACTTTTATAAGACTCTTTTTAAAACGGTATCAGAGTGCCAAACCGGACCGTTAAAACTCTTTTCGTTCTACCCGCTCGTAAAACCGTTATAAAATCATTGTAGAAGCATTGTAAAATAAAACATAATGAAAGCGTAAATTGTTTAATGAATGTAACGAAACTATTAAATACAATTTGAGAAATGAAAAGCGAATAATTAAATAAATTTTTATTACAAACGTGCTCTCTTTGGTTCTATTCAGCCTGCCCAGCCACAAGTTCCAGCGCATGCAAATCCTTCATCCCTGCGTTTGATTTGTGCATTGCTTTCGTCTTGACTCCTAATTTTTTGCATTTGTTTTCACATACACGTACCTACACCTACACCACAAGCAAAACGTGAGCCTAATGAACTAGTAAGGAAAAGAGTTTAATGCAACGTGAGATGCCTCTCTTTAGTAGTTTTTGAAATGGGGGCCACCCAAACCAATCCTTTAGTTACGTCATTCGTTATTTCTTTACTTTACTTTCGTTTATTACTTGCACATCGAGTTGGAGATTGGGAGTTGTCCTTTGAAATGACATAGTTTGGTTGGCTTCTAACCTCCTATGTGCACACTAATCCCTTTCCCGACAAGGTAGGGGTGTATCCTAACTGCCAGACTAGATCCGTACTACCCATTTACCCCAACTTCCTTTTCTTCTTTTTCTTAACATTTTACATCACATAATGCATGTGTGAGTACCACCACCAAGGTGGCACTCCCTATTAGTTTCTATTAACATGATGCATGACCATACATTCTCAACCTAAGATGATGCATGATGCTTTATAACGTAACATTAACAATAATTGAACTGCGCATATAAAAGAAAATAATTGAATAATAGGAATTGTAATCGCACAACAGAGAACAATTATAATTAAAAGCCCATAATAGGGAACAATTATAGACTCAAATATAAATAGCAAAGGAGCAGTAAAGAGACGATAAGGAAATATGCAATAAATTACAATTAACTAAACATGTTCATTAAACTAAGCTAGACTAAACATGGAAACATGCTTTAGACAATAACTAGAAAAGGGAGACGTGCTTAAGGAAATTGTGAACATTAAAGGAAGTAAATAAAAAATCATAAGAGCAATTCAGAATCAAGTGTTTAAACAATATACGAGGAATTATAGCATGCTTGAACATATAGAACATAACAATAAATGAAATAGAAATTAAAACATGTTATTAATTGACATGCTAGTTATCTTAGTTAATTTACATGCTCAAGTAGAATTGTCATTTTAGTTAGTGGTCTTAATTAATTTGCAAGCTCAAGAAGATAAGATAATTATTCTAGTCCTTTAGCCTAGTTAATTTCCTAATCGATTTACATGCTCAAGTTAACATGCTTAAATTGACTAGCGTACTTATACCTAATTAACATCCTTAAGGCTAATTAACATGCTTGAAGAATAATTTACATGCTTCAATTTAGTTAATTAAACATTCTTAACTAGTAATTCAATTATTATCCTAGTTAATTGGCATGCTCCACAAAGCAATCATTAATGGCTAGTTAAATAACTATTTAAACACGATTACCCTAGTTGAGTTAATTAACATATTAAGCATGCTTAAGGCTAATCAATTACTAACTAGCATACTCAACTAGTAAACTAATTAACATGCTTAAGGATTAATTTTTAATTAAACAACTACTTAAGTAAATTAATATGTTTGAGTAATAGTTAACATGCTCACGTAAATTAACTTGCTTAAGTCTAATTAAATTATTTTCATGCTTAGATTATCTAAATTGGTTAACATGCTGGTTAATTTAACATGGATATCAAACAAAGAAAATGGCGGATCGTTACATATTTTTAATTAAAGGAATGACAATTGCATTATCACAAAGAATGCAAACTAGATGGCAAATAAATAATAATTAACAGAGTATTTAAGGGAACTCTTAATCCATTCATGCTACTCATCATTTACGTATTCATCATTCTCTTCTCTATTCTTATCACATTCGGACATTGCCCATTCATCACAAAACTAACAAGTGCAGTAAAGAAACCAACTATCAGTATAAGAAATCTACACTGTCAACCAACGAGAAATTAACGATAGAATATCATCTAAGGGATTAAAGTAGTAACAAGCTGCCAAGGAATCTACACTAACAACCAAAGAATTATCTACAAAGTATCAATAAAGGAATAATCACAGTAACTAATTGAAGGAATTATCACCTAACAACCAACAAATCAACAACTAGCAGTAAGCATTTTAGGGACACTAACACAAAACTCACGGACACTACTTGTGGGTAGGGCCACCACTGGCCAAGAGACACCCAAGTCTTTACCTCAATTCTTTATCGCGTATTGCAGTTAATCGCTATCGTCCTTTTTCCTTTTTCTGATACCTTCACAATTAAAACATTTATCCATTAATAACTTCTCACCGAATCCTATAAACTTTAACACTTACCAACCCCAATATTCACAACTTAGCAACCGAATATATTTTCTCATTCTTCACCTCATTTCTCCATAACTTAGAAGTAATAATCAATACTGGGAAATATCCTATCATCAATAAATAACCAAGTCTTAATGGTTTATCAATTCACAGATTATCCAAAAATCATGATTAACGCCGCAGTGCACATATCCTTAACTGTACTATTTGAATTCCAACCAACAGAGTGCATATTCAACATCACAACACATTAACTCAAGCAACAGAGCATTAGTCTTCCAAAATATACACCCACAGTGTAGAGTCAAGTCGAAGACTAACACAACATAGATAAATCTTCCAGCAACAGAGTGTATTTATCCACTTATTGACCAATAACAGAGCAGTAACCGGAAGAAACAGAAGGCACCCATAACAAAAAGAGAGTAAACATCCAAAATCAACAAAATAGAGAAGGGAGTGTGAATTACTAGAGGATCATACGAGAAACGTAAGGGCTCTTCCCCACCTTTTTCCCCTATCACAACTCTCAGCCATTCCCAAAGAACACTTCTCCTTCATAGTTCTCGGCCAACCTCCAGAGAGCACCATACTCATCTGTCTTTCTCTCCTCTCCACATAGCTAAAATCTCCAATAGACAAACACTCTGCCATTCCATAAGGCAGAGTGTTGCACTCTGCATGCCTGACAGTCCCTGCCCGATTCCATTAAGCTTTTTAGAGCCTGCCCTTTCACGTGGAGTACGATTCACATCTAGAAGGGATGTGGGAGTTGTCTGCGTGCCATGCAACAATTCGCCCCAACCGATCACACCCGGGTCAAAGCACCTGAGTCAAAGTCTGATCTTAACCCGACCCGACACTGGAACCGCAACCTCACTGTCATCTCACCTTACCGTCGCCATTCCAATGGTGCCAGCTACCAGAAATCGACAGCGCACCAAAAAATATTATGACATACCTGATTTGGCGTTGCGTCGAACCACCTACGAAGCTACAACCCGAGAGTCCGAGACGTAGCAACCGCTTGATGCCGCAGCAGCGACCAGCGACCAGCAACCTACCGGATGGACGACGACCCCCAAGCCCTAGCTCACAGATACCATCGCCTCTCGTTCGTGTACCTCCCTGCCGATCGCCATCTCGCTCTCCTTTCTTTCTCTCTCTATCGCCCCCTTTCGCTCTCTCCTGCCTCAACTGGTCTCGGGCTTCAGACAATGGCCCGAGGCCATGACTTAACCCCTAGACCAAATTGGTTCAAACCGACCGGTTCGACTTCCCTCGAACCTGCCTCTAAATTTCCCCCTTTTATTTTAAATTTTCACTTAAATCCTTTCCCTAATTACCTATTTAATTTTATTTCAAACAAATTCTAATTAATCGGACTTTTCTTCTTAATTCCTCAAAATCAACCATACCTTTATTTTCGAACTGATCCAAACCAAACCGTCTCAGTTTGTATTTCTTCCAAATTATTATTTAATAAATTCCAATAAATTATAATCTAATGGTTATGCCTTGATAATACCCCGCTAATTATCCAAATAATCCAAATATTCTTGATAACTTTCTAATTATCCTTATTAAATTTTAATATAAAAAGTCGGGATATTACAGTTGAACTTATAAGGTTTATTATAATTTGGAGTGTATTAGATTTAATAAAAGAATAAGGTGGAAGATAAGTTATAGAATATATGTTTTGATTATTAAGGGATAGATTATGGATAGTTGGATAATTCAAGTGTTAAGCAAAGAGAAAATATAATTGAACGTAATTGGGCGTATTTTGATATTGTAAGAATATTGTAAGGATTGGAAGTTTGGATATAATTGGGTATGGAAATGTGGAAGTAGATGATATAAATGTTTGGATACATTTTCTTCAGACCATGCATGTACACATTACTTCCCAGGAAGTAATGTGTACATGCATGGTCTGAAGAAAATGTGTATATTATTCAGTTGGAATCTGCGGCTGATCAGGGTGGTCGATCGACGAAGTGTCGATCAACCAACATCACTCGACTGGCGATCGAAATGAAGTTTTCTGAAGAAATATGTGGATATTTAGCGGTGGAATAGTCGATCATCCTTCATGAAAATCGTTCAGTCGTCAGTTTTAAACGTCGTCTAGGGATGAAAAATGTTGCTGGAACTAGAGAGTCTTCAACATCGATGCTTCATTGGTGCATGAAACATTATTATTGTCACCTCTTCATCTTTAGAAGGCTAGTAGAGGGGCGTTGTTGAGTGGCAATTTATGAGAGTAATAAGGAGAGTTGTTAACCGACAAAAAACCGAATGGTTTACATCTTGAAGAGTCTGGATGTTAATGGATGCATTGTGTGGCTTTCCACCTTCACACAGTCAATGAAGATTTGATATTAGTGACCTATCAATTGAAGAGCAGTGGACGAGAGTTGGGGATAATGATGGGGGAACCTCTGCCAAAATGGTTTGAGACTGAAAGACAAAGGAATGTTGTCGTGAGACTCTAGAGAATTTGAAGAGAGAGGGTGGGTAGAGGGTCTTACTTCTTGTAGTGTTTATGGGAATCAATGAAGGACTTTGTGAAGGAGCTGCAGTGTTTGAGAATGGAAGTTTGAGAGTTTGAAAAGAAGAAGTAACTGTGACCAAGGGTTATGAAGGTTGAAAAAGCAGTGAGGAGAAGTCCCGCACGTGAAATTGTTTGCATTGCGAGGTGAAGAAACTGCATGGCTATTGGAAGTAATGAGTCTGTGAGTGATAGAGAAGATTGATAGAAGGAGACTATGTGATACTGTTGTACAAACCTAGAGGGTTTTAGAGAAATAGAGGACGCGGAATGATCTGGGAATAAAAAATATTACGAGAAGCTGTTGGGAAGGTTGAAGAGATTGAAGCTGTTAGCACGGAGTGATATTCTGTTGGGATAATGAACTCGTGGTTGTGGACGTAGTACGATGATTCTATGGAGCACATGAGTCAGTGAACGAGAGACTTTAAATAATGATTTTTTAAAGCTATGGACTCCAGGTAAGGAATAATGCTTGTGTTTTGTCTGAAAGGACCTACATTGTAGAGTAGGGTTGTTGTGTAAATTGATATGTTAGTTATATTGATGGTTATCTGGTTAGGTTATATTCCTACATTAGATTACTGACAGCTATGATGAAAATGGTTTTATCAGATGATGGTCTATGATATAGGAAAATTAGATTAAATTTAATATAGTTAATTAGTATAGAACCCCAATTAATATTCAAGTGGTGGATACCATAGAATGGTGCTTATATCGTTTAAGGCTAAGTTGGAAACAATATGTCAAGGATAGAAGAACTAACGTATGACGTAATAGTGTAATAGGAATATGTTTAATATTAATGTTAAAGTTGAACCAAAGTATTGTTTGTTAATTGTTTATAGTATTGTTTGCAATATATGAACTGTTGTGTATAACATTCATGTAGATATGTTAATAGAATGTACGTCATGCATTTCATGGCTAATAATGAAGATAAGAATGGTGTTTCTACGTGGGTTTGGATATTGAAGAGGTTGTTCACACATAGAAGCAGCTCGTTTGCATAAATTCGGAGAAGGAAGAGGTTGCTTTTACTAAACGAGTAGTGAGTTCGGAAACTGAAGAGGTTGCTCTCACCTAACGATAAACGGTAATAAATGTAAATGTACATGGGTCTGTTTTTACTGAGTTCGGAGACTAAAGAGGTTGCTCTCACCTAACGATAAACGGTAATAAATGTAAATGTACGTGGGTCCGTTTTTACTGAGTTCGGAGAATAAGAGGTTGCTCTCATGTAAAAGAGAATCCAAGTATTTAGTTTGAAAACTAAAGAGGTTGCTCTCACTCAACTTACAATGGTATCAGGCTTAATCATGTAGAGTTGTTAAAGAGGTTACAGTTGCATTTCATGATTATATTCCTTACTGGACAATAGGCTCATTATTCCTCCTGTGATGTGGGTAAGCAAAGGATCAAAGATAGTAGTAGTTGATGAGGCATTTAAATGTTACAGTCTTTGTGGCTGGTTAGGCTAAGGAATTAAAGAAGAAATGTAATATTTGGTAATGACGTTTTGAAGAAAGAAAACCTTTGTTAAAGTATTTAGTTTTATTAAGAAAGTTTTCAAATTGTATTTAATTCTTTTATATTGTAAATACAAGTCTTTCGCTGTCATAAATGTTTTAAGGTTTTACAGTAATAAATGTTTTACGTGATAAATGGTTTAACCAAAAAGAATTTATTTATGCAATTCTTATTTAACCTAATTTAAAATGAAAAGTCTTCCGCTATGATTTTAAAAGAAAAAGTTTTCAAAAATCTTGAGATTTAAATTGAAAGAATAAACGAGATGTTACACTCCCATTCTACAGAAATCTTTCACTTCCATGGACACGTACCTTCCACATGCCTCCAAGAAAACCTTTGCTTCAACGGATGCAAGCATTCTGCAGAATCCCCACTTCTATGGATGCATACCTCCCACATGCTTCTGCAAAAATACTCGCTTACTCGGATCCTCGTATTTTTGTTAAATTCCTTACTTTCGTGGACACATGCCTTCCCTATGATTCTGTGAATCCTCAAATTTTTGAAGAATCCCTCACTTCCTCGAACATGTGTCCTCCACATGATTCCATGGAAACCCTCACTTTCATAGATCCTCACATTTCGGTGGAATCCCTCACTTCCACTAACACACGCCTTTCTATGTGCTTCCATGAAAACCCTAGCTTCCACTTTCACAGAAACCTTCTATCACGATCTGGAGGTGGGCCTAATAGAAAAGCTAGGTCAAATGACTTGATCCTTGGAGAGGATCCGATCACTCAGCCCAAAGCTTAAAGAGTCAGTGTATGTCTTAATACCAAAATTAAGCTCAAAATCAAAGGGCCAACTTCCACAGAGTGATCAATAAAAATCAAGATACCGTAATAAAAACAAAGAAAAGCACTATGCAACAGACGAGACTAACAACACCAAACAACAAATCCTTACGTACCAGAGATGAAATGATAAGACCAATGAACCTCCACCCATCCAAGATGAAGTTAAAGTGCCCAAAGAGGGAAACACAAAGCAACCTTCATGCAAAACCCCACACAAAACCTATACACCAAACCTAGGGAAAATATAGTCTAAGGGGTGAGTGATAAACTCAATAGGGAACTTATACTAAATGCAATGCTTATTAAAATGGGTTTTTACCTTTTTTTCATCAAAACCATGATCAATTTAAAATGATGTGCTCGAGTCCATACCCTTGCACACACTCGTTACCATAACCATGCATGAGTTAAAAAACATTTCCAAAACATGTTTTTTCACCAAAACAGGTTCCACGAGCCAACGATGAGGCAATCATCAAAACATTGTTGGATACCTAGCCAACTATAAGAAAATAATCCTCCATCATTTTTCATCAATCAAAACGATAGTATGTGAGAAAGGAAGGTTGCATTGGCCATGCTTCATGTGTGATATCCCAAATTCTTGTAGAGCTAAGCACAAGACTTAAGTGATCATTTTGGGATGATAGGAGCTAAAATGGATGATTAAAGTGTGATAAAGAGAAAAATATTTGGAAGAAGTGAATTATTATACTCCGTGTTATAATAATATTAAGTCTAAGAGGAAGATTCAGGATTTATTGGAATTGACTTGGATAAATTAAGATATTGGTCAAGTGAAACATGTTTGGATAAAGTGAACCATGATACCTAGATTATTTGGCTTAAGGGAAAGATTAAGATTATTGGAAAATTGTTCGATGATATTCGAAGTTAGATAAGGTGATAATAGGACTGAAATAGTAAGTGATAGTCAGTGAAATTAGAAATAGGACTAGATTAGTGATTGATAGTCAGTGAAATTATAGATAATCGATGAAAGCTTTTTAGTAAGAGAAATTATATTTGGTTATAGTAAGGTTTAGAATAATAAGGTTGTTAATAATTAAGAGCATAATGGGTTTAGTAAAGAATAAAGTGGCGAAGCAATTGTGGACTATATATCCTATATATTGAAGGATAAATTTAAAGTTGAGGTTAGGATAATTTGGGAAAGTGGATTATGGTTTATTAAGAGTATGATATATAAATTATAGAGGTTGAAGACATAAATAACAATTTGCATGTGAATACTTAGATTAATATTACAGAATTGTAATATTCACATGAATATTTGGAATGGCGGATGATTGGTTGAAAAGTGGCGGTCGTTCGTTCAATTGCATGTACCATCTAGGTCGTCGACTGGCAATCTGGAACAAGAAGTCTATGGTTGATCGATTGCACTGGCAATAGATCGACCGAAGAAGAATCGATCGATCGACGATTTGATGAGTCATTTGAAAATATTAAACCGATGCCTAAAGATGGAATGACTCATCGCCTAAAGAATCTGGATGATTTAACATCCTTCCCTTGACCTTCCATATTCTTGTGGATGCTAAAGAGGTGCATAGGGTGACCTATAAATAGAAGCGAAGGAGAACGAGAATGACAGTGAGGGAAAACCATAGGGAAATTCTGGTGGAATTTTGAGAGAGGGATTGTAAGGAGCGATGCTTGCTGTGATTTGAGAAAGAAAGTCTAAGGGAAAGACAGATAGTAAGAGAAAGGTCGAGAGAGTTCTAACGTTTGAAGAATAGACACAAAGTGAGTGAATGGCTGTGAAGGTTTGAGGATGAGTCTATGAGTAATGAAGGGAACCTGCTGTGATTTTTTTAAAGTTAGAGAGAAAGTTTACAAAGAAGATGAACTAAGGAAATAGAAGGGAGAAAGAGGCTGTGAAGAAGCTGTTGTGATTGAGAGTGAAAGTTCGAAGGAAAAAGATAGTGTGGGGGAGTTAGATAGAAAGGGCGGAGAGAAAGGAGAACAGTGAGGAGTTTGGGTGTATGTATTCCTAATGTTTGCCAGTCTTCTGGTAAGCAGAGCTCTTTCATATTCTATGGATTTTATGAGGAGTTTTAAGATAAAGATATAGAATTGTTTGGATATCTATTGCATAACTGTGAAATATGGGTACACTGTAATTAAGTTGGACCTGTATTGCATGAACTGTTGCATTGTTTTAGTAGGATGATGGAAATCAATGATTGTAGGAAGTTGCTATATTAGTATTGTGATTGAATTGTGCTCCTTCTTGTAATTCTTTTAATATTGGAATAAATTCTGTTTGTTTGGTATTGTCATAATAATAGAGTCATCTTGGCTTCCTTCATCAACCGAGCATTCCTTTATAATAATACCCTTTTGTTTGGACATTTTGAAGCATAGTATCCAAACCCAAAGCACTTTGAGCAATGGATATCTCTACCCCTTGGCCGAGAGGTGTCGAACCTTTTTCTCATCAATTTTTTCATAATCTTCCAAGTAATAATTTCACCTTCCAAGTAATAATTTCATCTTCCCTATCAAGTAGCCTCTGAGCTTTCAAATTATTCCACCAAGATCTAGCAAAATCCATAAATTTCAAGGACGCTAATCTAAGTTTTGCTTTATCCGAATTATCATAACTATCAAATACTTTCTCTACTTTTTCCAACCAATCTGAGAACTCAATACCCTTGCTAGATACTCTAAATGGAGGGATAGATAACGTCACATGTTGTACATAATCAAAAAAATTTTGAGTATACCTCGGGCTATGGCAAACACGGCTATGAGAATTATCACTGGAAACCTCCTCTTCAACTTTGTCACGATTTAATCTTTCCCTTCTCTTACCACTATGGTCTCTTGCTCTCGAGGTACTTAGTCCCCTCACACGATGATTTCTATGCTCATCAAAACGTTGCAGCAAGTTGAAGCACATGTTTCGTAACTCCTCAATTTGATCTTCTATACAAGAAACGACCCTTTTTGCTGCTTTCTCGGGTACTAGGTTTTTGGCTTGAATTATCTCTATATTTTGAGTGTTGTTGGCTCCACTCCTTGTATTCATCTTTACAAAAGAATAATGCACAAATCACAGAGCATAAATAGCCCAAATTGGCTATGATACCAACTGTAACACCCTAACTTTTTAAGTGGATAATTATTTAATTATCAGGGTATTATGAAGGACGTATTCAGAAGAATTCCATTTATTGAGATTAAATAGAATTTACTGTAATTAAAGTAAATATTAATTTAACTAATTTAAATTATAATATTTGGGATTTATTATAATTGTTGTACATTAAAAATTTATTTAATTTTTTTACTTTAAGGAATTGATTAGGATTAAATTATGGAAGGATAAAAATAGATTAAAAATATAAAGGGTTAAAATAAATGAAGGGGAAGGAATGAACTGGTTCAATCAAACCGGTTCACTTAGGTTGGTTTGGGTTGTTCCCTGGAGGAAAAGAAATGGCCTTT
Source organism: Begonia loranthoides (assembly GCA_022433065.1). Taxonomy (NCBI): domain Eukaryota; kingdom Viridiplantae; phylum Streptophyta; class Magnoliopsida; order Cucurbitales; family Begoniaceae; genus Begonia; species Begonia loranthoides. The sequence goes on from CM039473.1 coordinate 9,305,728, forward strand.
GGCTATTTCTTCGCAGGTGAGTCTGACTAGAGGGAAAGAGAGAAGAGACAAAGGAGAGAACTCGCAGGCGAAGGGTGAACGACAAACACGAGAAGACAGGCAACTCTGGTGGCGTGTGACTCTAGGTGTGCTGCGGCAGCGACAACACGGATTACGGCTAGGGCTCAGTTTCGGGTGTGGTCACAGGGCTACCTTGGGCTCGGGATCGGATCTTTAGCTGGTGGTGAATTCTAGCTTCAAGTCGAGGTAGGTCAGATCGATTTCTCCCCTCTTCCGTTTTCTGTTAATCGGACGTTGCAGAGAGTGGTCATCAGTGGCGATTCACTATTTGCAGGGCTTCGGTTCGTGATGGGAACGACTGAGACGTGCAGTTCGGTCTTGTTGGTTCTGCATTGAACCAGTCCATCCTCTAATTGCGTGCCTGGCGGTCTAGTTGGTAGTTGAGAGATAGATTTGTGGAGATCATGATCCGAAAAATAAGGATCTGTGGCTGGAATCGTGGGATAGGTTCTTTTAGCATTTCAAATTTCCATTTTTAGTTTATATTCTGGAAAGACAGAGAGAATGGGCAGCATCTGGAGCTCTGTGGAGGGAACTCTCGGGCGATTCTTCTAGAGGCCGAGGAGTGAATGGTTCCCTTCCTTTTTTATTTTTTTTTTATTTTATGAGTCTGTGATGATTGTATCCTGCGATGATGATTAATTTCTGTCGTTTAGTATTATGTAGAGAATTATTTATTGAAAGTTGGTTGTTCATGGTTGGGTGATGGCCGAGGAAATTGAGAGGGTGAACTGGGTGCTCTCTGGAACGGTGTCTTGTAGTTGTTGTTCAGCCGGATGAGCTTTGAGCTCTGGAGCCCAGAGTGGAGTGGCTGTCTTTGTTGTATGTCTTCAGTGATGGTAAGGATTGTGTTTGTCTGGCCGTCTAAGCCCTACCCACAAGTGTGTGCATGAGTTAGGTTGTAGTTGTTGATCTCTGTTGTTGACTGCTTTGTTTCCTAGAATGTTCTGTTAAATGATAATTTCCATAATGCTATGTGATAATTGTAGAGTTTGTGTGTTTTCTAGGCTACTCTGTATGTGTTATACGCTTCATGTGTTCCTATGTTTGGATGATTGTGTATTAATTCCCTGAAAATCTGTCTTTTGTATTGATAGTGTAGAATTGGTGATACTTAGTGGATCATCACGTTGCTCTGTAGGTTTCTATGCTTGAATGCTCTGTAATTTGGTCTCTGTAATATTCTTATATCCATGTTATCTTCCTATAATTATGTTGCTCTGTGATAGTGTTAACTTGTATGGTTTCCATGCTTGGATGCTTTGTGCTTTAGTGTTGTTGTAATTTTTTTGTTAATGGGTTCATTTCTTTTCTCTGTTAATGGGTCCATTCCTTGGATTTCCTGCCGTGCATAATTCCCTTGAGCATGTCGATTAATTAAAGTAATTGTAGCGCGTGTAAATAATTGGTCTTTTGAGCTTGCTAATCAAATTGTTAATATGTTAAGTATGTTAACCTAATCAACCTAGCTAACTAAACAAGATAATTAATAGAAGCATGTAAATAAATTAGGATATAACCTTTCAATCATATTATAGTTCTTTAATATATTGTGGTGCACATTTATGTCCGTTAGGGTTGATATATAAACTCTCTTATATGTCGAATGTGCTGATAGGGTAGCTCCTTGTATGTGCCTTTATGGTAGTCTTAGGCATCATAACGATATAAACAATTAGGAGCTCCACCACGGGGTTGCTACATGCCTTGAGTGAGGAAAAACACTAATATTTTCCTTGTCGGGATCAAAATTTAACGCATTTTTAAATGTATGAAAATCCGGGTCGTTCCAATTGGTATCAGAGCCTTTGTTTTAAAAACGATTTTTGTAAGCTGCTTTGATAATCGTTTTTAAAACGGAATTTCTCACTTGTGCTAAAACGATTTTTATAAAATTCAAACTGATTCTATTGCCTGCCTGCCAGACAAGCTTCGACGTGGGAATACTTCATCAGCTGTAAGTATTTCAATTTAATTGATTGTATTTTAATTTGATTGCTGTAATTTCTTTCTTTAGTTAAGATTATTTGGAATGAGAATGAGTTATAATAGAGAATGAACGGTATGCAATAGAGGATAGAGAATACTGAAACTGTTTGGGACTTATATGCAGGATGTTTAGCTTTGTGGGAGTCTAAAAACAAGGGAGACTCTGCCCAAATTTTTGGAAATAGGAAGGAGAGAATAAATGAAAGAAATGTAGGGTTAAACGAAGTCAGATAGTTAAACAATGGCACTTAGGTTGAGTATGCACAATGTCCAACATACACGACGAACGAATCACGATCAACAAGAGTAAGTTGACAAATGATAAAAAGTGAACGAAAAGTGAATGGTAAAAAGTGAATTAAAGAAAAGAAAAATGGAAAACAAGAAGAAACATGAACAAACGATTAATGAAAGATAGTGGTTTGTGTGATCCGGTAGCTTAGCCTGGCACATGAACAAAAGATAAAGAAAAAATAAGAGTTTCTGTGGTCCGGTAGCTTAGCCTGGCACAGGAACAAAAGAAAAGAAAAAAAAAACGACAACGATACAAAATGACTGAAAAAGCAAAAAATATTGATGTAAAAGATAAAAGTGTAAGAAAAAATGAGAAGTTACAACAGGTACATAAAGAGCAGACAGGATAGTAAGAGTTGGGATTAAGTGTTGAATCAGTCAAACTTTTCAACAAAACGAGCACATGGACTGAACAAGATACAGGAACAAAAACAAAAACTTCAGAAACGGAAATGGATACAGAAATGGTTACAAAAACGATATGAGCACAAAAACAGAAACAGAAACAGAAACCGAAACGGAAATGCATTTCCACAAATGGAAATGGATACATATATGGATACGGATACAGATACGGATATGGATACAGGTACGGATACAGATATGTATACAGAAATAGATACGGATATGGATACAGATACGAATACAAAAATGGATATGGATACGAATACAGAAATGCATATGATCACGGATACCCAAACAGATACCGAGGTAGAAACAGAAACAGAAACGTAACTTGAAACGGAAACGGGAACAGCGACGGGAACAGAAACGAAAATAGGAACAGAAATGAAAACAAAAATGAAGTTTCCATAACTAAACTTCTGGGAATGGATACGGGAATGGACCAAAAAATGGGAACGGGAATGGAAACAGGAATGAGAACAAGAATGGAAATTGGTATTCACACACAAACTGCGAAGCACCGATGGGTTAGAAACCTAAGAGGCTAAATGGGTTAATAGGTGTTATTAGAGTAGTGCAACGGAAGTCTGAAAGAGTGAGTTCGATAGTTGGATCGACCTCGGTGTGAAGAGATGAGTTGGGACGTTGTTAAGCCGATCCATTAGCTAGAGTTATGTAAACGTCAATTCGAGAGTGGTTAGTATTAAGTCAATGCCTAAGTCGACTAGGATACCAAATTGGGTAGTTAACGAAGTGTCAGGATGGGTAGTTAGCATTTGTTAAGGGTAAAAAGGGTATTACGTAAGGCAAATTTGGGGACGAAATTTATATAAGGAGGGAGATATGTAACACCCTGACTTTTTATGTGGATAATTATTTAATTATCAGGGTATTACGAAGGACATATTCGTAAGAATTCCATTTATTGAGATTAAATGAAATTCACTATAATTAAAATAAATATTAATTTAACTAATTTAAATTATAATATTTGTAATTTATTATAATTGTTGTAAATTAAGAATTTATTTAATTGTTTTACTTTAAGGAATTGATTAGGATTAAATTATGGAAAGATTAAAATAGATTAAAATTATAAAGGGTTAAAATAAGTGCAGGGGAAGGAATGAACCAGTTCAGTTGAACCGGTTCACTGTGGTTGGTTCACTTAGGTTGGTTTGGGCTGTTCACTGGAGGAAAAGAAATGGCCTTTGGCCATTTCTTCGCAGGTGAGTCTGACGAGAGGGAAAGAGAGAAGAGACAGAAGGAGAGAACTCGTGGGCGAAGGGCAAACAACGGATGCGAGACGACGGGCAAGTCCGGCGGTGTGCAATTCAAGTGATGGTAAGGATTAGGCGTGCCTGGCCATCTAACCCCAACCCACAAGTGTGTGCATGAGTTAAGTTGTGGTTGTTGATCTCTGTCGTTGACTGCTTTGTTTCCTAGAATGTTCTGTTAAATGCTAAATTCCATAATGCTCTGTGATAAATGTATAGTTTGCGTGTTTTCTAGGCTACTCTGTATGTGTTATATGCTTCATGTGTTCCTCTGTTTGGATGATTGTGTATTAATTCCCTGAAAATCTGTCTTTGGTATTGATAGTGTAGAATCGATGATACTTAGTAGATCATCACGTTGCTCTGTAGGTTTCTATGCTTGAATGTCATGTAATTTGTTCTCTGTAATATTCCTATGTCCATGTTATCTTCCTATAATTATGTTGCTCTGTGATAGTGTTAACTTGTATGGTTTCCATGCCTGGATGCTTTGTGCTTTAGTGTTGTAATTTCTCTGTTAATGGGTCCATTTCTTTTCTCTGTTAATGGGTCTATTCCTTGGATTCCCTCCCTTGAGCATGCCAATTAATTAAAGTAATTGTAGCGTGTGTAAATAATCGGTTTTTTGAGCATGCTAATCGAATTGTTAATATGTTAAGTATGTTAACCTAATCAACCTAGCTAACTAAACAAGATAAATAATAGAAGCATGTAAATAAATTAGGATATAACCTTTCATGCATATTATACTTCTTTAATATATTGTTGTGCACATTTATGTCCGTTATGGTTGATATATAAACTCTTTTATATGTCGAATGTGCTGATAGGGTAGCTCCTTGTATGTGCCTATATGGTAGCCTTAGGCGTCATAACGATAGAAACAATTAGGCTCACCACCACGGGGTTGCCACACGCCTTGAGTGAGGAAAAACACTAATATTTCCCTTGTCGGGATCAAAAGACCAATTAACATAATTAATTAGAAACCATAGGATTTCCCTAATCCATGCTCCATATACGAGCTATTCCTAAAACACATAACTATTCCTAATATACGTAAATAAAAGATTGGCTTGGGCGGACCCATTCCAAAGAATTAAAGAGTGGCGTCTCATATGCATAAACTCATTCTCTTACTAGGCCTTTAGGCTCACGTCTTATGTGCGGTGTAGGTACACGTACGCGTGGAGTCCTCGAGTAATTGAATAAGCAGTTGATGATAGATTTGCACGCGCGAGCTTGTGGTTGGCCAGGCTATGTAAAGTGAGAAACAGTTAAATTGTAATTAAATTCAGTTTTCTTTTTCATAAATTGTAATTAAATGTTTAGTTTATTTTCTTTAAATTATTTATGCTTCCGCAAATGCCTTTATTTCCAAAATGATTTACTTTTGAAATGTTTTAAAGTGTTCCTAAAGGCTCGGCGTGCACTTTGATATGTTTTTTTTCTCAAAATTTAACGCATTTTTAAATATATAAAAATTTGGGTCGTTACACTAACTGATCCACCACAGGGTGCAAGAAATCAGGCAAAGCGCTAATTGGCTAATACCAAAACAGATCAATCAAATCATCCAAGTGTTAGAGATATCAACTTGACTAGGTAGAGTAGTTTATGCATAAGGTGGTCATTTTGTGGCACACATCTAGGTGACTAACTCAAGAACCCACATCTCTAACCACCAATTTACGTTTATTAATTTCCGTATACTTTAGGATTCCATGTCTTAACGTTGTTGTGCGCATACAATCCTATCTACGTGTTCCTCAACCGTATCCTTAAAACGTTGTCCATCCTAACTAAGAAACTAAATCTAAGTCTAATAAACATACAATTCATAACAAGCAATCAAACAAACAATAAATATTCCCTAATTCCCGTGATGTAGGCCCTTTCGAACAAAATACATGTAGTACAACTTACTGAAATCCTTAACTTTACAAAGTTAGCACTTAAAGTTTCTTCTCTTCAGTACCTATTCATTAGTGAACAACAACTTATTAAACTAAATGGAATAACCACTAACTCAATCTTGACAGTTAATTTCACCAACAAGGTACAGCTTCTCATATATGTCCAACAGAATCACACTTTAAATACTACCTTACCCAATAAAGTATAGTTTCCAACCTTATCTAACTACTCAACCATTTTCAATATTTTCGCATATTAACCAAGCAGTATACTCATTCATGTGTGGTAACTAAAATCCATACAACTCACATGGTACAAAACAATAGGTAGCTATATTGATTTCTAATTCCAAACAAATCATCTTAACAATCCATTTCACTTGTCATTAAGCCAAAATCTTTATCAGAAATAGATAATAGCTATTATGGGCATAACCATCAATATTACCAAAAGTTATTCTAGTACCTACTATAATAAACTTATCCTCGTTTTTGTGCTTCCAATACAGGATTTCATTTAATTAACAGAACCTATATATTTATTATGCTTGTAGAACAGAATCACCAATAAGTAAAATGTTACATTTCAACAAACCATGCATCCATATCACGATTTCATTAACACGGTAATTATGTAGGACTACTACAGTTATCAATTATCAGTCAAAAAACCAAAACCATAAGAAAATATGGAAGCAGCTTATTAGAAGTACTTGCAAACCTAGACTCCACACTGTTCTTATCATCCAAAAATCACAGAACCTTCTCGGACACCTCTCAAACACTTTCACGATCTCTATCCTTCCATGACTTCACGGTTCTCATGATTTACAACTTCTCTTCATTGCCTCTCTTCATTCTCTCTTCTCATTGTAGCATCCCTTCACTACCTCTCACTCACAACTCTCTTTCATAAAGACTTCAGCCATGATTTTTGCACTCACTGACTACTTAACACTCTCATCTAAATTTCCAGAACCACACTTTGCAATTCTCACCAAGTTTCAGCAGAGGTTCCCCAAGCATTTTTATCTGTGAAACTCTCGTCCCACTCTTCTCTATTTATAGGCCACATAACTTGACTCATCATCGTCCGACTGAAGACATAAGGCCAAAGGTTTGGACGTTCCATCGTCCAAACGCTTCAAACGATGCATCATTCCATCTTCAATGTTAGTTAAACATTTCCAGATGACCATCATAATTGGTAGTCAAATACACCGGTCGATCGTTTCCTTTGGATGATTGACCACCAATCATCCATATGCCTTCAGCTTCAAACGTCGGACAATCACATCCATGGGCAAACGACCATCACTCCAAACCAACCGACCACGAGCTTTTATTCTCTCCAGAATATACATATATACACGTTATTCCTTAACGTGATATAAATATATGAATATACACATTATAACCATAGGTCTTAGTTGTGATTGTAACATCTTCCATGCAACTTCATTTTCTTCAAACCAATATGCACTAAATCCATATATATACATATGTATATATATATATATATGAACATCTATATCATCTAACCCAACTTATACTATATGCTCCACTATTCTTCCTTGACCATTATCCAAGTCAATTTCCAATAAATATTAAGAACCTTATTATTCTCAACCCTTAAATCCTTACTACATCCATACAACATCCAAGTATATTTTCCCTTAACAATACCTTAACAAAACCTTTTATTTGTCACCTTCAATTTTACTGACTGTAATTTACTAATCCAGTTCTAAATCACAAGATAATTCTCTAATAACCTTAATCCTTCCTCTAAGGTAATATCTCAAGTATCAAGGTTCACTTTATCCAAATCTATTTCACTTGACTAATATCTTAAATTACTCAAGTTAATTCCAATAAATCCTAAATTATCCTTCGAAGCTTAATATGAGCATAATTCGGGGTATCATAATTCACTTCTTTCAAATATGTTTCTCTTGACTAATACCTTAATCATCCATTTTAGTTCCAAAAACCCCAGAATTATCACTTCAGCTATGCACTTAGCTCAATGAAAATTTAGGATATTACATTCCTCCCCCGTTATATAAATTTTGACCTCAAAATTTGTCTAGTCCAAGGGTATTTGTTCCTACCTAAAACGTATTCTACTGGTATTCTTTCCTATTACTGTTACCTATACCTAACACATAAGTCAAGATAAACACCAAACAGGCACAAATAACAAAATTTTAAATTCCTATTGAATCATACAGTACATGGCCTAGACATAGATGGTTCATCTTCTTGAACTCCATACAGTGAAAATACTCGTGGTGCTACCATTCTTTGTTCCTTGACCAACAATGGACAATTCTTAATAGATGTCCTTGCTTCCCACACTAAAAGCACTATCCAGTACCAACTCTACATTTACCATAATGCTTCTTGTTACACCTATGACACGCTCCAACTAGAAAATTTCTAACCAAAGCTGCATCTAATTCATTTCGTGCACGCTTACCATTTGCAGACCGATCCCCATTGTCAAATGTCCACTTTGCTCATCTTTCAGTCATTTGCCCATCCACTTGTGGTTGAGTTTGAAAATTTTCCCCATAATTATCTCTTGTGATGGTACTGCATTTCCTCAACCATCGAAGAGTATGTTGTCGAGTTTGAAACCTTAAAGACAAGATGCAATTTGCAAGAGCCAGAGGACCAAACCATGACAAGGTTCATCCAAGGGCTTCACTATGACATTGGAGAGATTATTGAGCTGCAATCTTACAACACATTGGAGGATGTGATCAAGTTGGATCTAAAGGTTGAAAGACAAAAGAAAAGGAAAGAGAAAGAGAGGGTTAGCCGATTCCCTCAAAGAAATACAAGCTTCTCCAAACCACCACCTAAGATTGATGACAAGGGTATAAACATGAAAGGTGCCACTACTAAGCCAAGTGACGATAAGAAGATGCCTTTAGAAACACCAAAGTTGAAAATGAGAGAAATCAAGTGATGTAAAACTGGTGGTACAAATGGAATTAAGCTATGAAAGATTTAATCGATTGAAACTGCTATGTTTTGAAGGAAATATTTTAGATCTAGCAAGTGTGGAAGAATGCATTCAGACCTTAGAAAATATGTTTGTGCATACCAATATTGAGGATCAAGAGAAGGTTTCATGTGCTACGTACATGATATTCAAAGATACGGGATTTTGATGGAACTTCATAAAAATAATGTATGACGTGAAAAATATGACATGGGAAGAGTTTAAGGAAATTTTCTATGAAAAATACTTTGATCGTACTATGAGGAAGAAAACAAATGGTGGACTTTGTTCAATTACATCAAAGTGGAATAGTGACTGACTATATACACCAGTTTCAATTATTGTCTCATTTTGCTGTCCACCTCAAGTACTAATGAGTATAAAGTACATTTATGGAAGGTCTTAAATTAGAAATTACAGAAGTATGAAAATAACTTGAACGCATACAGTACCGTATTCTGCTATTGTAGCCAAAGCTCTTGAAAAAATGTGTGAAAATAACTTGAACGCATGAAGGAGAAAAAATGTGTTTTTAGAGAGTTATCATTTCCAAAAACTTATGACTGAGCATCTTAAATTTCCCAACGTCCTAAATGTAAGAAGAATCATTTTGGGGAGTGTAGAGTAGAGCCGGTACATGACAGTGTTTTAAATGCAAGGTCATATCGCTCAAGATTGTCCAACCTTGATCATAGGGCAACAGAATAGCACTACAAGAATTTTTTCATTAATTGAGCTTGGAGATGACAATCAATCTACTGTAGTATCAAGTATGCTTCTTCTTCATGGTGTAACTGGTTATAGATTGACAGACTCTGATGCTACACATCCATTTGTGTCTTTTGCATTTTGTGAGAAATTGAATGGCTTATCCAAAGCACTCGAGTAGATTTATAATGTAATGTTGTCATCTATGGAACACATGAGTGCAAATTATGTTTTTAGGGATGTATGGTTGAAGTGAATAGAGACACTTATGTGCAGATCTTATTGTGATTAACATAAAAGGATATGATGTTATTCTAGGAATTGATAGGTTATTCAAACATTTTACTACTATAAATTGTTGAAAAATGATTCTTTATTTCAAACCCTCAGATAGTATGGAGTACCTTTTTCATGGGACTAAAGATGAGAGAAACATGTCTACTATTTCAGTGGTTATAGCTTTACGATTCTGAATAATGGATGTGTGGGTTTCCTAGATAATATAATTCAGGTAAGTCTAAAATATTAAAGGAAACAAAGTGAAATTCCAATGGTCCAGAAATTTTCTGAAGTCTTTCTAAATGGTCTAATTGGATTCTCTCCTGCTTAAGAAATTTAATTTGTTATTGATGTATACCTGGTACGTCACCTATATTTAATAATCCTTATAGAATGAAACTAACGGAATTAAGGAGCTTAAGTCGCATTTGGAAGCATGAATAAATAAAGGATTTATTTATTCAAGTTTTCCGCCATGGGGAGCCCTGATTTAGTTCGTCAAAAAGAAGGATGGATCATTGAGAACGTATGTAGATTATCGAGAGCAAAATAAAGTTACCATAAACAACAAGTATCCATTGCTAAGAATTGATTATTTGTTTGATCACTTGCAAGGTGCTTGTGTCTATTCGAAAATTGATTTACGTTCAGCTATTACCAATTGAAAGTTAAAACTAAAGATATTCCCAAGACAACATTTCGAACAAGATATGGTCATTATGAGTTTCTAATGATGTCGTTTGGCTTGATTAATGCAACAGCAACATTTAGGGATATGATGAACCATATTTTTAAGGATTATTTGGACAATTTTATAATAGTTTTTATTGATGACATTCTAATTTATTCTCTTTCCAAGGAAGAACATATGGAGAACTTAAAATTTCACTATCTATTTTAAAGGTACATGAATTATATGCAAAATTCTACAAGTGTGAGTTTTGGCTTGATCAAGTAAAATTTTTAGGTCATGTTATTTCTAAGGATGGAATTATCTTAGATCCAACCATGATTCAAACAATTATTGAATGCCCACAACCAAGAAATATTGGTGAAGTACATAGCTTTCTTGGATATGTGGGATATTATAAAAAATTTGTCAAGGGATTTTCTAAGATTGTCATGCCACTATCCCATTTAACAAAAAAGAGTGTTAAATTTTGGTGGTCCGCTGATTGCAAGGTCAATTTCCAAAAGTTAAAAGAAAAGTTAAAATATGCACTTATACTCTCACTTTCAATACAAGATGGCAAGTATTGCATTTTCTATGATGCATCGAAAATGGGATTAGATTGTGTACTTACGCAAGAAGGTAAAGTGATTGCATATGCTTCTAGACAATTGAAAGATTATGAATAGAACTACCTAACTCATAATCTTGAATTAGTTGTGTTAGTGTTTTTACTAGTAAGGATGAATTACTCAATGAATAAGTATGCAAATTTGTACATGCAAGAGATAGTTTGATTTCATGGTATTCCTGTGTCAATAGTATCTGACTGTGATCCTATATTCACTTCTAATTTCTAGAAAAGTTTGCATAAAGCCATGGGTACTAAATTAACTTTTAGTACAACTTATCATCCTCAAACAGGTGAACAAACTAAAAAAACAATTCAGATACTTAAGATATGTTACGGGTGTGTGCCATAGAATTTTAGATTAGTTGGAGCATGATGTTGCCACTAATTGAATTTTCTTACAATAACAGTTATCAATCCACTATTAAGATCGCTCCATACGAGGCTTTATATGGAAGAAAATGTAGGTCTCCTTTATAATGAGATGAAGTTGGAGAAGCAAAGTTATTAGGTCCTGATATTATACAACAAACTGCTGAGATAGTGAAAGTTATACAACAAAGATTACTGACAGCTCAAATCCGACAAAAGAACTATACAAACCATAGACAGAGAGAATTGGAATTTGACAAAGGAAATCTGGTACTCTTGAAAGTTTTTCCATTTAAAGGAATTATGAGATTTGGTAAAAAAGGGAAACTTAGTCCACGATTTATTGGACCTTTTTCCGTAAAGCAGAAAATAGGAAAAACTTTCAAGAATACCAGATTACCACTAATTCAAATACTTGAAGATATGTTACGGGTGTGTGCCATAGAATTTTAGATTAGTTGGAGCAAGATGTTGCCACTAATTGAATTTTCTTACAACAACAGTTATCAATCCATTATTAAGATGGCTCCATATGAGGCTTTATATGGAAGAAAATATAGGTCTCCTTTATAATGAGATGAAGTTGGAGAAGCAAAGTTATTAGGTTCTAATATTATACAACAAACTGGTGAGATAGTGAAAGTTATACAACAAAGATTACTTACAGCTCAAAGCCGATAAAAGAACTATGCAAACCATAGATGGAGAGAATTGGAATTTGACAAAGGTAATCTGGTATTCTTGAAATTTTTTCCATTTAAAGGAATTATGAGACTTGGTAAGAAAGGGAAACTTAGTCCACGATTTATTGGACCTTTTTCCATAAAGCAGAAAATATGAAAAACAATTTATAAGCTTGATCTACTATCTCCAATGGAATGGATTCACATTTTTTTATCATGTATCAATGCTAAAGAAATATATTAGTGATCTATTTCATGTTATAGTGTAATAGGATGTAAAGATTCACCCAACATTAAGATATGAAGAGAACCTTGAGAAAATTTTTGATTTGAGGATTAAAGAATTATGACATAAGCAAATTATATTGGTAAAGGTGTTATAGGATAATCATACGTTAGAGGAGGCAACATGAGAGAGACAACAAGATATGGAGATTAGATCTCTAGAGTTATTTCTATTGACAAATTTTGAGGAAAAAATTTTCTTTGGGGGAGTGTAACATCTGGAAATTTTCAATTTTTAATGAGAGACTTTTTTGTTAAGTTTACTATTAAAATTATGATTTTGGCGCTTTTAATTATGATGATTGAATATTTATAATATATGAGGGCTGATCTACAAATAAAAGTTAAATTTGATCATTGTTTTTTTATGAGGAATGGACATCTATTTTGTAAAAGGGTCATCCGTTGTAGAAAGGAATGGCGTTGTTAGGATGAGGAGCATCTATTGCAGAAGTGTATGTGTCGGCAAAAAGTACTGTGTCTAGAGAAAAGAAATGTGTCTGAGGAATGGACGACATCATATTGAAGAAGAGACATCCATTGTGGAAGAGGGGCATCCATTGTGAAGAGAAACTGTCATGACTAGGAGGCGAGCCTAACACAATCGTCAGGTCAGGCAACCCGGTTCTCAGAGAGAACCTGATCGCCAAGTCCAAGGTTAGGGAGAAGCGGAAGTCTTAAAATGAAATTAACCACAAACCCAAATCACATGGGTTGGGATCCACAGAGTGATCAAGATGAGGCAAGATAGTATAATAATAAAAAATATATATTGTGTAGGAATTAAACCAAACAACAAATATCAACATACAAAAAATGAATGGATTGAACCAACAAACATCCACCATTCCATAGGAAGATCGAAGCGCCACCAAGGAACACCAAAAACACCCCACAACACCCCTAAAAGTACCCATGCAGATCCTCTACAAAACTTGGGGAAAAATAAAGTCGAAGGGGTGAGTTACAAACTTCGTAGAGAAATTGATACTAAATGCAATGCTTGCTAAAAACTGTTTTTCTCATCTTTTTTTAAAACTATTTCATGCTTCTCATTTACCGTACATGGATTTAAATCATTTAAAATCTCTTTATCATTTTATTAAATTGGTCTCTGGCCCTCGATGTGGCTTTCTCAAAACCCGTTGTATACATGACAGTTATATAACAAAATATGCCAACATCGTTATGCAAAAACGGCACCAGTGAAAAGGGATGGTCACTCAAGCACCCATCCAGCACTCATCAGAGAATAGGTGGTCATCCATTGATGACAACATCTCATGAGGCAGAGGAAATAGCAATGACAATGATCCAGAGATCCAACGTGTAGCACCTGAAATTTTTTTTTCTTATATTTTTAACAATGTATTGAAATGGTAAAATTTTAATGAAATAAATATTCAGTGTCACTCATTATTCTATACTTGGATTAATTAAAAGAGGGAAGTGTCCTTTAATTATGTAAAGTTAGTGAATTAAAATTAGGTTTAGTAATAAGAAAGTGGGATATTTTATTGAGGGAAATTAGGGGGAGGAATAAACATCGTCAGTTTGGTTTTTTTTAAAGGGCGTGGGAAAATTTCAATCATTGGATGGCTGTGTTTTATTTTTGTTTTTCGTAGTTCTGAGATCAATCTTGTAAAACCACTCTTATGCTTTTGCAATGAGGCGTGGGCCTAACAGAGCTTGTGGATGATGGAGATCCCATGTTCAGTTGCGTCCTCATAGTGGGTTGTGGGGGAAACCCTATTTCTTCCTACCCTGACCGATTGTTGAAGGAGTTTTATTTTTTCTCTCCTCAATTGACTGTTGGCGAGGCATTCTTCCTCGGGCGAATTTCTGAGAGACCGAAGGTATGAGTTTTACCCTATGTTGGCACTAACTTGTTACGCCCAATTGTTGCCGCGAGGTTGTTTAATTAGCCGTGGGAGCGTTCATTCTTACTAATCATCATTCTGTTTCTATCTAGGAATTAAAGTGACAACTTGCCTTGGAATTTTTTGTCGGCATCAAATTTCAAGTAAGGGATAAAGAGTGAATAGTCAGCATTAGGCCTACATCACAAGGCTATAGGGCTTTGGCCATATATGCTAGATATCACCTCTCAGAATTTTTCTAGAAAGTTTGATTTAATGTTTTGTTACTAATTGATTTGGAGAATGAATAACCAGTGATTGAATTGAAGAAATTGTATCCTTGATTACGTGTTGGAAATATGAATACTCGGTATGAATGAAAGTTGGATATAGTTTGACATTGATGAATCAGTTCCTTTCTCTATGATTTATAAATTGAATTCTATTATGACGTAGTTGTTGTTCTTATTGTTAGAGACAACTTTTGGTCTCTGTCATTACTTGCGAAATGAATATACTATTAGGTGTAGGAATAGGAACCTATTTAGTGATTAGAGCTACCATTTAAGTAATCTCTTGTATGGTTTCTGTCCATATGTCTAACCTGATTATTGTCATGATTAAAAATTGGTAAATCTGACTTTCCTTGTTGTGATAATTTTCTGCCATGAAGTTAATAAAAATCTGTTTATTATGAGATTTGTTGTCTTTTCATGGTTAAGTGGTTTCTACCGTAATATTTCAAAATTTTGTTATATTAAGCATACAACTTAAGTGATAATTATGGGGATTTTGGAGCTAAAATAGACAATTAAGGTATTGACCAAGATAAACATATTTGGAAGAACTAAATTATGATACCCCGAATTATGTTCATATTAAGCTTAGAAGGATGATTTATGATTTATTGGAATTGACTTGGATAAATTAAAATATTGGGCAAGTGAAACATATTTGGATAAAGTAAACTATGATACCCAAATTATGTTCATACTTAGTTTAGGGAAAAGATTAAGGTTATGTGAGAATTATTTGATAATATTTGGAGTTAGATAGGACAATATGAACTAGGTTAGTGATTGATAGTTAGTGAAATTTGTAAGAGAAAATGTACTTGGATATAATAAGATTGAAAGTATAAGATCTGTAATATTTTAGAGTATATTGAATTTAGTAAAGAATAAGGTGGAGGAGGAATTATGGATTATACCTTAATTTTGGGGGGATAAATTGAGGTTTGGATAATTTAGAATTTTAGGTTTGAATAAGTTTGGAAAAGTGATTTATTAAGGATATATATATATTGTTTGGAATATATATATTTGGAGAAGAAATAATGTGGTGGATGATTGATTGGAGTGTGGAGGTTGATCATGGTTAACCTGTAATTCAATATGTTCTAAAATATGGATTGGCGGACGATTTGCCAACTGCACCCAAAGGCATCAATCGTTTGGGGCTATCGGCCAGTGAATTGGAATTCAACGGCTATCTATTTGGACTGGCGATCGATCGTTCAAAGAAGAATCTATTGACCGGCCATTTGATGAGTCGTCTGAAAATATTAAATTGACCCCTGAAGATGGAATGACTCAACGTTGGATGCGTCTGGACAATGTAACACCCTCCCCTTGGCTTTTCATATTCACTTGGACGATGAGGAGTCAATGTTGTGGCCTATAAATAGTGAGGGAAGAGAACGAGAATATAACATGGAGGAAAAACCGTGGGAAAACTCTGGAGAAATTTTGAGTGAATGGCCGAGTGGATATTTGGAGTTTCTTGCTTCTGTTCTTGAATGGCTCTAGTGTGAGAAACTTGAGGAAAGGGTTAGAGAGTTCAAAGAGAAAGGAGTAGGCACGAGGGGGAAGGTTGTTGAGGCTTAGAATAAACGCCTGGGATTTGTGAAGGTGACTAGAGTGTTTATTTAGGAGAAACTGTGAGGATGTGTGCTAAGTTTTGAGACAGAAAGAGAAGTTGCATCATTTTGGAGAGTGCAAGAGTGAACTGATATGGTGAAGAAGTTATGGAAGAAACATTCAGTGAAGTTTGTGGTTTTGAAGGGAGAGCGAATACATAAAGAAAACCGTGAGTTATAAAGTTTGAGAATGAGACTATGAAGGAGGAATTCACGTTGTCTCTGGTGCTTCAGGTAACAAACGCTTTTCCATAAACTCTTATCGGAGTTTGAAGGCTTTGTTTCTATTATGCTCTCTGTTGATTATAGAGTTTTGTTCTGTCAACTGGTTACTGCCCGTGAGGTTTATAGATATGTGTTATATTCAATAAGCATGCTGAAATATGACTTTTGTTGGTTATATTCTAGTTTCCAAAATATTTGGATAAACTGTGTTAGTTAGTATTGTCTTGATAAATATAGTAATGAAATCATGAAAATAACGATGTGTTTGTTACAGCAAGTATTAAGGATTTGAGGTTATTGATTTGCATGTTCTCTATTGCATAAATTGTTAAGGGGTTTTAAAGTATGGAATTATTGGATTGGATGGTTTTTAGACAGAGATTGTTGTGGTTGAAAATTAAGTAATGATGGATATGGATGAAGCTATGCTACTATTTTGATATGGACGTAATTAGGACCATGTTTTGTTATTGGATTTCTATTTTTAGCTTAGTTATTCCTATTCGTTGTGTTTTATTGCTAACGATTGTCAAGTGGACTGGAAGTTCTAATTGTTGGAAGTATTAAGCATGTTAGTTGAAGTTAGGAGACTCTATTATTGGAAACTAATTATTAATACGTATATGTGTTAATTATGAATAGGTTTCGTGAATAACAACTTGAAGTGCTAACTCTTTAAAGTTAAGGACTCCAGGTAAGTGGTACTGCATGTGTTTTGTCCGAAATGGCCTACATCACCAGAATTAGGGTTTGTTTAATGTTTGCTTTTACTTAATGTATTATTGATTGTTTGGTTTGAATTGTATGTTTATTAGACCTAAGTTCATTTCCTTAGTTAGGAATAAATCACATTCTGAGGATATGGTAGATGAACGCCATTACATAATAGAATTGTATGCTCACAACAACGTTAATACTTGGAATCCTAAAGTATACGAAAGTGAATAAACATAAATGGGTGATTAGAGATGTGGGTTCTTGTGTTGGTTGTTTAGTTGTGTGCCACGGGATGGGCACTGTGTAGTGTATTAGGTGTGTGCCACGGGATGGCTGCCTTGTGCATAAACCGCTCTACCTTGTTAAGTTGACATTTCTAACACTTGTATGGGCAACTTGAACTAAATGAAAATGGAACAGTAATAGAATTAGATGGAATAAATGTAAATAGCTATTTGTGTGGTCTAGTTGGTTACGCCCCACACGGAAACAAAAGAAATCACAGTAAAAGGCAACAACAACTAATACGTAAACAAAAACGTAGTGAAAAACAGAAAACTTAATACAGACTTTAAATGTTGCATGTGTGTTTCATGTTTTACTTTTATACTGTTTACTGAGCTTTAGGCTCATAGTTAGGTCTTGTGATGTAGGTAACGAGTCAATGATTAGATAGAGCTTGTTGAGGACGCAGTTAATGGGGTGTTGTTGTGTTGAGCTGTTTGTGCTGTTGGTGATGTTGACCTTGAGGGTTATGGCTCACGGAAATAGAATAAGCAAATTTATTTTTTTTAAGAGTTTCAAAATACTTTCAAGTGTTTATTGGTCTTAAACTGTTTTAAGTTAACATTTTAGAAATGTTTGTTTAAATGGCTTTTAAACTACTGGTTTGTAATATTTTATATGGTTAACATTTTCAAAATACTTTCGAGTGTTTATTGGTCTTAAATTGTTTGAAGTTAATGTTTTCGCAATGTTTGTTTAATTAGTGATTTGTTTAATTAGTAATTAGTGATGTAGCTTGATATACTTCTAGCTTTATTCTAGAACGCGGCGTGTTAAGTTTCAATATTACTTGATCAAAAAGCGTATGTGCAACAGAAGTAAAATTAACTACAATTTATCATTTCAATCAACCAGCCTAATGTTGCATTTACAAAAGCAAGTACAAAAAAATTAGTGTACTTCAAGAACTATGTCAGCATTTCCATTTCAAATTAAGAGGGCGTTAATAATGAGTTATAATAATTAGTAACTTCAAATTGAAACTGTGTCATACTTGATGAATTTGTGTATGTGGAGTTTAATAATGGTTTCAAATTATTTTCACTCTGAAGTCTTCTCTTGACCTACTTCGTTCAACAAAAACAAGTTTAGCTCAATGTCTGCCGCGATTTTAGTTGTTCTTGAATTAAAATATATTTTTGTCTATGCAACGAAAATTCGGATAGAAAAGGTGAAAACGAAAGAGAGCGTGATGATAATAGATTTTTGAAGCATGCATTTGATGGATGAAAGACGTCGAACTAATTTTTTTCAGGGCCCTCCAGCAGCTCACCACACAGACTCCCCTTCCGTGAAGGATCTCAATTTTCCCTTTGAATCATGTGGTTGATTCTCTCTCTCTCTCTTTCTCTCTCTCTCACTCTCCCCTTCCTTTATATGTCTATATATACAAGCCTAAACAATCCTCTTTCTCGGTATATCTACACAATATCCCTCCCCTACTCTCTCTTTTTCAATATTAACATTCTGAAGAAAACCGAAGTTCGTAGAAGATATCAATTCAATGGATGAAAAGAAATCTTACTTTGCTGTGATCATCATTCAAGCAATCTATGTTGGAATGTTCTTGCTCTCCAAAGCAGCTTTTAATGGTGGAATGAACTGCTTCGTTTTTGTTTTCTACAGACAAGCGACAGACACAATTCTATTAGTCCCACTTGCCTTGTACTTTGAATGGTAGTAACACGAGAGTAATATTTTCTTTTTTATATGTATATAAAAACAATAAAACTATATTTTTAATCTTCTATTCTTTCTTTTTGGTTCAGGAAAAATGCCCCTCCTCTTTCTTTCACCACCTTCTGCAAGATTTTCATGATCTCTTTATTTGGGTATGTCGTTTTTATTTGGGGGGATGATGCAGCCCAAGAGAAGTAGTGTGTA
The DNA here is from genome assembly GCA_022433065.1 of Begonia loranthoides. Lineage (NCBI taxonomy): Eukaryota > Viridiplantae > Streptophyta > Magnoliopsida > Cucurbitales > Begoniaceae > Begonia > Begonia loranthoides. The sequence continues at coordinate 9,325,198 of CM039473.1, forward strand.
AAAGGGATAAAATTTGAAATTGCAGGATAACTGTAAGCTTCTATGTTAATAGAGTTGCTCTCGTTTCCACTTCCGCAATTTTGGCTGCTGCAGCTACAAACTGCCTTCCCGTCATCACTTTCCTCTTGGCCGTTCTTTTTAGGTACTCATTCATACACACTCTATTCTGGAGAAAAAAAATTGTCTTTCTTCTTCGGCTTTTTTTTTCATTCTAAAATTCATCTTCCTTTTGTCCAACCCTAGAAAAATGGAAGATTCCACTGTTATGGAAAAAAAAATCAAATACCAAAAATAAACACTAAATTTTACGTGGGGAGAAATTCACTATGTCAAAATCAAAAATTACATAATGAATTTTACAACTAAGTATGATATATATAGTTAAATCGCAAAACAAGTCTGTATTGACAAATTACCAATAATCCCAAAAGGTTATGTTTTTTGGATTGTTGGTAATTTGTCATGGTATCATAATGAACTTGGGATCTCTAGCTCTGATACCATGACAAATTACCAACAATCCCAAAAACATAAGCTTATGAGTTAATGAATAATTTAATCATTTATATTGCTCCCCAAAGACTCATATGCATAACCAAAGACCCTTGAAAATAAATTTATAAATTTGTTGTGAAACTTTTGTCATCGTGCAAGCTTTTTGGCAGAATTTTGATCATCAAACTCTAGCAATTTCCAACTAGAATTTCAATCACCAAACTTTAGCACAAAATTGCTAGTTGAGCACACATTTAAGTCTCAATGGGCACTAATTTATGTATCTATCAATTAAACTTAAGACATTAGATATAGAAGTGATCTACATTTTTTCAAGTGTTTGTAAATAGTTTGATAGCTATACTCACTAATATCTGAGACTAATTTACATTTATGAAATAAAAAAAAAATTGAACTCTTAAGAAAGATTTAAGTCAAGTTTTATATTTAATCTCACAGAATAATAGATTTTACACAGACTAATTAAAATTAAGACCAAAGCAACACCAACAACGTCAATTAGGGTTTACATATTCTACTTATTTCTGTGAAAATAGATGGATAGAGATGTGTTGATGTGTATATTCCTGTAGTACGCAAGGTGTTTAGATATATCGAAAATACAAACCCAAATCTAGACAAGAACTTGAACAGGCACATGCCAATGCCATTAATATTACAAAACTGCTTCGTTTTCTAATCTCTTTTGTAAAATGACACATCATTTAGGAAAATTTGGCTCCATTTTTTTATGCCCAAACTCTCGTTTTCTAATTAATTTGCTACTTTTATAGGGTTTCAGTTTAGAAGTAATCTTTTATAGCAATATTAACATGTTACCTTAATAAACTAAGTTTTAAGTGACTGCATTACGTCAAATACGTGGATCTCAAATATTTCAAATTTTTAGGTTTTTCCTTATATTATTTGTCAGTAAAATGTTAGTGCTTATTACGTCGGTTAAAGTTAATCTATTTTTTTGTGTCACCTGGGTTTATAATTTTTACTTTTCTATCTACTTTTGTAAATTATTTTTAAGAGAGAAGATTTGAAGACAGGTTTTGGAGAAGATAAGTAAATTTTAAAAGTACAGGAAAGACGATGTAACATTTCGATAAAAAAAACAGCGAACTCATATTTTTCCTCGAATTATAATGAAAATTAAGAGGGTGTTAATAATGAGTTATAATAATTAGTAACTTCAAATTGAAACTATGTCATACTTGATGAATTTGTGTATGTGGAGTTTAATAATGGTTTCAAATTATTTTCACTCTGAAGTCTTCTCTTGACCTAATTCGTTCAACAAAAACAAGTTTAGCTTAATGTCTGCCGCGATTTTAGTTGTTCTTGAATTAAAATATATTTTTGTCTATGCAACGAAAATTCGGATAGAAAAGGTGAAAACTAGAGAGAGCGTGATGATAATAGATTTTTGAAGCATGCATTTGATGGATGAAAGACAACGAACTAACTTTTTTCAGGTCCCTCCAGCAGCTCACCACATAGACTCCCCTTCCTTGAAGGATCTCAATTTTCCCTTTGAATCATGTGGTTGATTCTCTCTCTCTCTCTCTCTCTCTCTCTCTCTCTCTCTCTCTCTCTCTCTCTCTCTCTCACACTCTCCCCTTCCTTTATATGTCTATATATACAAGCCTAAACAACCCTCTTTCTCTATATATCTACACAATATCCCTCCCCAGCTCTCTCTCGTTCAATATTAACATTCTGAAGAAAACCGAAGTTTGTAGAAGATATCAATTCAATGGATGAAAAGAAATCTTACTTTGCTGTGATCATCATTCAAGCAATCTATGCTGGAATGTTCTTGCTCTCCAAAGCAGCTTTTAATGGTGGCATGAACTGCTTCGTTTTTGTTTTCTACAGACAAGCGACAGCCACAATTCTATTAGTCCCACTTGCCTTGTACTTTGAATGGTAGTAACATAAGAGTAATATTTTCTTTTTACTATGTATATAAAAACAATAAAACTATATTTTTAATCTTCCATTCTTTCTTTTTGGTTCAGGAAAAATGCCCCTCCTCTTTCTTTCACCACCTTCTGCAAGATTTTCATGATCTCTTTATTTGGGTATGTCATTTTTATTTGCGGGGAATGAAGCAACCTAAGAGAAGTAGTGTGTAAAACGGATGAAATTTGAAATTGCAGGATAACTATAAGCTTAGATGTTAATGGAGTTGCTCTCGTTTCCACTTCCGCAACTTTGGCTGCCGCAGCTACAAACTGCCTTCCCGTCATCACTTTCCTCTTGGCCGTTCTTTTCAGGTACTCATTCATACATACTCTATTTTGGAGAAAAAAAGTTGTCTTTCTTCTTTGTCTTTTTTTTTTTCTTTCTAAAATTCATCTTCCTTTTGTCCAACCCTACAAAAATGGAAGATTCCTTTTGTCTTTCTTTTCTAGTTGAGCACACATTTAAGTCTCAACGGGCACTAATTTATGTATCTATCAATTAAACTTAAGACATTGGAATATAGAAGTGATCTACATTTTTTCAAGTGTTTGTAAATAGTTTGATAGCTATACTCACTAATATTGGAGACTAATTTACATTTATGAAATAAAAAAAAAATTGAACTCTTAAGAAAGATTTAAGTCAAGTTTTATATTTAATCTCACAGAATAATAGATTTTACACAGACTAATTAAAATTAAGACCAAAGCAACACCAACAACGTCAATTAGGGTTTACATATTCTACTTATTTCTGTGAAAATAGATTGATAGATATGTGTTGATGTGTATATTCCTGTAGTACGCAAGGTGTTTAGATATATCGAAAATACAAACCCAGATCTAGACAAGAACTTGAACAGGCAAATGCCAATGCCATTAATATTACAAAACTGCGTCGTTTTCTAATCTCTTTTGTAAAATGACACATCATTAAGGAAAATTTGGCTCCATTTTCTGATGCCCAAACTCTCATTTTCTAATTAATTTGCTACTTTTGTAGGGTTTCAGTTTAGAAGTAATCTTTTATAGCAATATTAACATGTTACCTTAATAAACTAAGTTTTAAGTGACTGCATTACGTCAAATACGTGGATCTCAAATATTTCAAAATTTTAGGTTTTTTTTTATATTATTTGTCAGTAAAATGTTAGTGCTTATTACGACGGTTAAACTTAATCTATTTTTTTGTGTCACCTGGGTTTATAATTTTTACTTTTCTATCTACTTTTGTAAATTATTTTTAAGAGAGAAGATTCGAAGACAGGTTTTGGAGAATATAAGTTAATTTTAAAAGTACAGGAAAGACGATGTAACATTTCGATAAAAAAAAAAAAAAAGCCAACTCATATTTTTCCCAGAATTGTAATGGAAATTAAAGAGAATCAAAAGCAAGTGAAACGTAAGGAAAAGTAGAAAACGACGGAAACTGTTGCAGAGTTGACGTAAGCTTTGTTGGGTATCTCCCTAGTGGAACATAAAGTTAAAATATATATGGACAAAAAAGGAGTTTAATGGATTCTTTTCTCCTAATTTTTATATAAAATAAAATAAATTCATATAATAATCCATGGATTATTGGTTTTTAAAAATTACTTTGAATGGGAATCATTGAGTTGATATTAGGTGAAAGCATCATATCATTAAAGGGGTTAGAAGATATTTACAAAACTTTTTCTAAAGTTAATAATTGAAAGTAATATTATGCTCCACAAAAAAATTTGTTTGTGTTCTACAAACGAAAAATATATATTTTCTTAAATTATCAAATGAATTGTTTATGGATAAGATTCCCTGAATAATTGTGATTATTATTTTTATTGTTGTTTATTCTCTTCCTGCGGTAATACGTCTTTTATTATCCCAGAGTTTTTCGATAAACTTGAGTTAAATTTTTAATGGTTTTTTCTATATATATATATATTTTTTAAATGAACGTAAGATATGATAAAAAAAAAAAAAAGAGGGAGAGAGATTTAATTTTATAAGATTATTGATGGATAAGAACAAAAATGGTGTCACAGGATAGAGACGTTGAGATTAAGAACAATGTCGGGAGTAGCAAAAATGGGAGGAATTATAGTGTGCCTAGGTGGCGCTGCCACATTGGCTTTTTACAAGGGCCCCACGTTTGGATTATTGTCACGTCATCATCTTCTTCATGACACAAGCCAAGTCCAAGACCATGCTCTTCCGTCTGCGACATGGATCAATGGTTGTTTCCTCATGCTTGCTTCCAACATATTTTGGGGTCTCTGGCTTGTTTTACAGGTTTGATCTTTCTCCCTTACAGTTCTTAGAACAATTTTAATATTCTTATTTCTTTAACACAACAAAAAAAGAAAATTTTATACTTTTTTTTTTAAACTACTGAAAAATGTAATGATTTCGTAAAACTATTCTGCGAAAAAGAATTTTGAAATATAAATATTTCCAAAATTTCTAACTGTTCTCAATACTTTTGCTCTTAAAACAAGAAAAAGGAAGAAGTTATGAGCTTCTTTCCTTAAGCGAATCGAACTCCAATTACAAACTTTGGTTGAATGACAGGGGTTCGTCTTGACAAGCTATCCTTCAAAGCTTCTGTTCACAGCTTTGCAATGCCTACTGAGCTCAATCCAGTCGTTTGCAATCGCCATTGTTTTGGAGAGAAACCTTTATCAATGGAAACTGAGCTGGAATCTGAATCTTCTCGCAATTGCATACTGTGTAAATATTTCTAACTTATTACATTTCTACTTTATTATTGTTTTTATTGGAAGAAATTAAGATAAAGAAAACTAAATAATGAATCTTTTCAATGTTCAAGACAAATAATATCATTCCCTAATTACCCATTATTTCCTTCTCTTAATATGATAGGGCATGGTGGTGACTGGTGTTACATATTATCTACAAGCATGGGTGATTGAGAAAAAAGGGCCTGTTTTTATAGCCATTTCAACCCCTTTAGCTTTCATCATTACTCTCTTCCTTTCAATCTTCCTTTTAGGAGAGATCATTACTTTGGGAAGGTATATTTTATTTTTTATGCATAATTTATTGCACGAATAATCAAATAAAATTATAGTAATTTATATGAATGAGTTTCTTCATTCCTTTTTGTAGTGTTTTGGGAGGAATGTTGTTGATTGGAGGGCTTTACAGCGTTCTATGGGGGAAGAGCAGGGAAGAAAAGATCAGTTCCTCGAGTTCTTCAAATGTTGAACTTCACGAAGAAAAGGATTGCTCAGATGCTAAACATACTAATAATCCTTCACCTCTAACGTTGGTTTAATTTTATGTCTCCAATAATACGCAGTAAAAACTCTTAGCTTTTACCTAAGAATGTCAAAATTTTGATTTACATTAAAATATTTTATGTATTCAACAATCAATTTGCACGTTGTAACATTTTTCTAAGGTAATTATGTAATTTTCTTTAAAAAATGAAAAGTAGCAATTTAATATTTTCCTTCATAGTAATTTCAAAGGAAAAATTGTTCCTTTGACAGCCATTAAAGGATACATTTTGGGATTTTCATTCTTCTTCTCAGTTTTAAAGAAAAATATAATGGTGGGTAAGAAAGAGAGTTGACTGTGAATTGAAGTTCGAAGTTGGCATATTCGGTTGATCAAATCGTTGATCAAATCAAGTTGTTGAAGAACTAGGAATTCTAAAACCTGAATCTTGAGTATTCTCATAAGGTAAAAACAATTCATCTATACAGTATTTAACCATCTATTGTAACGACCAGGATTTTCATAATTCTTAAAAATACGTAAAATTTGAAGTTTCTTTTTTGAAAATAAATCAGAGTGCGTCTAACCGGATCGCTACTAACTCTTTCGTAAAACTCAGTATAAAATCACATTTATTAAAACTTATGCGGAAGCGTGAATAAAATCATCGTTTATAAAACATAGCTGAAGCGTACTTAAAATCATCATTTAGAAACTTAACTGAAATATTAATCATTAGAATTGAAAGACTAACCAATTTACATACATTTCAAGTAAAAACAATGTTAATTACAACTGAGACAATTTATTTAAATTATTTCTCTTTTACCGTTATGCCTGGCCAGCCATGAGCATCCATCGACATGCAAATCCATCATCTCCGCTTGCTATTGTTTGTTCTTTATCTTTTGCTACTCCTAGTTCAAGCATTCCTCTACGTACAGTACCTACATCTACACCACAAGCACCTGTAAGTCTAAAAAGACTTAGTAAGGAAAAAGAGAAATGCAATTATGAAATACCTCTCTTTACTTCATTTGGAATGGGGGCCACCCAAACCAATTCTTTCATTTACGTTTCCTTTCTTTCATTTCTTTCTTTCTTTCTTTCTTTCCTTTCTTTCTTTCTTTACTCGTACTTCGAGCTGGAGATTGGAGGATTTCCTTTGTGATGGAATAGTGATCGAATCTAACCTTTTACTTACAACTAGAACTCTCGTACCCTATGTGGGAGGGGCTTCGGCTAGTTGCAGACTAGACCCGCTACCCATCTGCCCCCTAACTCCCTTTTCTTTTCATTCATTTCCTTTGTCTTTTCATTATCATTTTACTTCCTCACCATGCATATGAGTACTACCCCTCCGGAGTACTCCCTACTTGGTTTCTATTACATGATGCATGAACATACATTCTCAACCTAGCATGATGCATGATGCCTATAACATAGCTTTAATAATTAAAGGGCGCACATAAGTAATTGAAAACAAGCTGTAATGAACGTACATATAAAGAATAACAGTAAATGAACGTGCACATTAAAATAGAAGTAATTGGAATTTAAGACACATTTAACATGAAAGCAACCAACCAAGTGGAATAGCACGCCTATCACATAATAAATTTAAACAAGGGAGGCATGTTTATAATTCAATGTATTAATTCTTCTAATTAATTTCCTAGTCCATTTTCATTTTTTATACATTTATCATCCTAGGTGATTGTTCTAGGTAGCTATCAAAGTAAATTAACATGCTCTTGAGTTTATTACATGTTTTTATCCTCATTAACAAATCAAACTTTGGTTTAGAGAAGTTATCATGCTAAGGACGTGAAATCTAAATCTAGATTGTAAGTAATACCAAGAAGACAATATCAAAACAATTATGAAACATTCATTCACTTAGTCATTAAATCCTTAACTCATTCATGTTTACTTCGTTATCTTTTCATACTCTTTATCATTCTGTTATCTAGAAAAGTAAAGCATCGGTTATGTATTTAAAGTACGCATTGAATGAAAGTGAAAGCCCATATAAAGGAAGGTAAATAATACTTGCATTGAAAGTAAAGCAGCATTAAATCGAAACAATGAATGCATACAAGTACGACAAACATACAAGGAATTCATTAAATCTAACATGTTTAATACTTAAACGTACTCACTAATTAATCATAGTTAATTAACTTACAAATTATGATTAACATGCTCGCTAGTTAGTTCATTAATATTTAATCATGCTCACTAATATGCAAATTAATTACCCTAATTGATTTCATACTCAACGGTAGGTTATTCCTTGCATTTAGTTAATTAACACATTCAACTAATTAGTTAATTAACATGCTTTAGTTACTTAACAATTTAATATTGACCTAATTAATTACAACATGCTTAGCTATTAGTCTTTACATGCTCAACAATATGTTTAAAGTAACTACATGCTTAGATTTAGTAAATTGGTTGACATGCTAATTCATTTGACAATTAACTAACTTAATTAGCAATTAAGCATGTTAGTTATATACTAAATTAAACATATTCAACTGTGAATCACTATAGTTAGTTTAACATGCTTGGATCATTATTTTGATTCATGATATAATTATAATTCATTTACATGTTAACTGCTAATTTCATAGAGGATCCACTAATTACACTAATACATTATCATGTTCATACAACTTAACTTTTAAACGAGCAACAATCACAGAGAAACACAATGCGTAAGGAAAATAGAACAATACTGGAAAATAGAACAATACTACACAACAAGTAAACTTCTAAGATTAGCATAAAATTCTTAGCTCTTCTATCGTTCATTTGTTCATTCTTCATCTATTAAACATTTCCACCTCTTTATCTAACCACACAGGAACTGTAACAGGTATCTACATAGCACTAATGAATAACAAAGTTAACCCTAACAAAACATCACATAACAAAGAAAACAAAGGAACAAAGCATCATTCAAAATAATATCATAGAACATAAATCTACACTATCATTAACATAGGGAGCATTTCACAACAATTAACCTAATAAATCAACTAGTGGTAACAATCAACTAACATTAAGCATAAGCATTAAACTAACAATACCTAGCATTAACACTGAACTCACACACCCATACTTGTGGTGTAGGGCCTACGTGGCCAAAACAACCCTTAATCCTTACCTCAAAATTTTATCGCATTTCGCATTAAATCGCCATCCTTCTCTTCTTTTTGATACCAGAAAACATGGCAGAACCGATGGTTCATTCCTTCCAGCTCCAAGTTTCACACGGTCTCCTTTCCTCTCACCCTTGCTCTCCTTCTCTTACTCACTGGGAGAAAACCAAAGACACCCTTTTCCTCTTTGTTGGAAGGAAATTCGATCGGTATTTAAAAAGAATAGAGGCTTACCATTCAAATTCGGTGAACACCAATAACAATAGAGCACAGACAAAAAATGGTGGGTGTGATTCCGTGAATTGTGGATCGTATCGGTTGATTAGTTTCGTGGCTGTCCAGCAGAGACCTCAATCCCCCAAAATTCGCAATCTCCTAAAATTCGCTGTTTGGAACTGCAACCCAATGAGTCGACCCGTCGTCAATAACCAACGACATGTAGGCCATTTAGTTCAACGATGCCTCGGCCACACCTCACTTCCGCTGTTATTTGTCGCCGAACCAACGTCGTCGGAGCGCGCCATCGAACACTGGAGCAGAGCAGCTCACCGTCGCTAAACGCAGCTGAACAAGGCCGCGAGATTCGACGATTTGCCGTCGTTCCAGCAGCGTTTCCGCCATCAAGCTTCGTCCAGAACACCGCACGCTGCCGTCCGTGGTGTCGCCAGCCCTCGTCTCAGCTCCCCGGTCCCGATTCTCCCTTCGCCAACCTTGCCCTCTCCCTCCTCTCTCTCTCTGTTCATCGTTGGGTTCATCACCGAAATGGCCTGAATCCATTTCTTTTCTAATTTCTCTCTTTTAATTCTTTCCAAAAAGAAACAATCTAATTTAATACCAATTAATTTTATAAAATCTTAATTAAATCCTAATTAATTAATATCTATTACATAAATTCTTATAATTTAAATCTAACAAATACTTTCTTACTAATACCCCAATAATTAAATAATTATCAAACTTTAAAATTATCGGGGTGTTACATCAATTGTGTTGTTTGTTAGAGAATCTTGGTTTCTAGTTTGGATTTGCAAAATTTGTGGTTTAGAGAATGAAATTTATGTGTAAGTTATTGTGTTGTTAAAGTTGAAATTTTTGCATGAAAACAAATTGGATTATACTCTAAAATATTTTGGTTTGTTAAAGTTTTGCCAAGAAAATGGCAAATTAGAGAAAGTTCAGAGTTTCCAATTGTCTAGTTCGTCTAGATTTGAAGGAAATCGTCTGCAGAAGGGTAGGCTTCTGCTGCAAAAGCTCAGGTTTCTGGAATAGCGTGGATTTGAAAGTATCTGTGAGTACGCAGAAGTCACATGCCTACGGAAGTGGGGTCTCTACGGAAGCGTTCACTACTGCGGAAGCAGAACAAGGGAACGTATCCCTGCAGAGGACATGTGTTTGCGTAAGAGGTCATTTCATCCAAAGCGTTAACTTCCATGGAAATGAGCGAAAGTATCCTCGGTATATGCGGCGATATGTGTCCACACCTGGAAGCCTCTGTTTGCCTCTGTTAGGGCACGTGAGGAGCACGTTTCCCCGGAAGTGATGACTTTTGCGAAAACACACGTCTCCACAGAAACAAAGACTTCTGCAATGAAGAGTGCAGAGAAGAAGTAAAATGTGGGCGAATATCCAGACTTGAAATCCACAGATGTTGAGAATTGTTTAAAATTTTTGATATTTTTGGAGGTTATTCTAAAGTTTCTCAAGTGGGTTCCTATCCTAGGTATGGGTTACAACGCGTTTTTAAAAGAATTTTTTAGAGAAGAATTAATTAGTATCCAATATTTTGATAGGTCCAACCAATAAAAGTGGAATTTGAACCAACTAATTTTTCATTCGATTAAGAGTTGTCTGCTCTTGGTAGGTCATTTGAGGTGAGAATTTATTTTATGTTCAGCATTACACAGTTTTATAAAAAATTATTTTGAGACGTGTTCTCATGTAAAAGTGAAGTGACCATTTTGATAGCTTGTCGCTCCTTCATAATATCTTTTATATTTTCATTGGACATGTTTAAATTTAGCATGTATATTTAATTTCATTGATCACTTTGACCATGTTCATCAAGTTTAATCGATTCACGTGGAGATTATGTTTTTTTACACACATTTGACCATTAGAGGATGTGTTGTTTGTTATTGTTAACTAGAGTAATAAGACATATCTATGTATCGTGTCCTTGAACACAAAATTCTAAACCTAATCAGGATCTTTCTTGATTGTTGTGATCACCAAATATCATCTTTATCATTAATGCCAATGACATGGTATGCTCGGGGTCCGTAAGTGACTCCATTCTCACTGAAATTTACAGTAGTGAATTATTTTATGTTACTTAACACATTATAGTAGATTGTTTTGGAAATTTACCCTACTATGTTTTGTTTACATTGAATAACTTGTTTTAATTCAGCATGCTCATATACATCTTCTATATTATATTGTTGAATATAACATTTATCCCTACTGAGTTTAGTCGACTCACCCCAACAATATTTTCCTTCAGAGATTAGTTGGGAATATTTTCATTTGCTGGAGTAGGAGTGAGCTCGGTGATTTATTTTTCCTCTTAGTTACTTTTATTTTAGAGAGACTTTTTATTCCCTTGTAATATTGGCATTTGTTTTCTCTTTGGACTTATACTACTTCTCTATATTTTATGTCGCTAATGGATTATTAGTTTTGTGCTTTTAATTTAGGCCCAAACAATTTCATTTAATTTAAGTTTTCTGCTGAACTTAAATATAATTAAGTAAAAAAGAAAGGGTCAGACGACTCTATTGGTTTTGAGCTTTGTCGTTTCTCGTTTTGTTTTGGTTTTTCTTCGGAGCGTACCAACATCCTCCTTAAATAAAATAATTATTCAAATGATATAAATTATAAAAATAATAAAATATTTAAACAAATTCAAATAATTATTCCCCCTAACCATAAAAAAATCTTAAAGGAATTTACTTAGAACTAGATATGCCAAAGATCAATCTACACGTACCCATTATTAAATAATTAGTTGTAATTTTTTTGAATTACTTCCACTTAAATAAATTAAAAGTGAGGAAAAAAATTCAAAGTTTTTCATATTAAGTCATCTACTACATATTTTCATTTACAAGTATGTGATTTTCATTCAAGATCACTCATCTTCCCAAAGCAATAATAAGAATAATAAATTAAAAATTAATTACACACATGATTTATAGTGTTTCGCCTTGTTGGAAGTAATGTACCCAACAAACAAATGTAATAGAACAATTTTATAATATATAAATAAATTTATATTTTTTGATTTTATATTATATTTTATAAAATTCATAGAAGATTCATTGGTTATTTAAGCTAACTTTATATTAATATATATATTGTATATATGTGGGATAAAATATAAAAAGTAATAACTAAAATAAGTCTATGACTTATATTTGAAGTATGGAAACTTCAAATAATTTATAGTCATAAACATAGTTTATTTCATTAATAATAAATAGTCATATCCCTACTATATTTGTGGTGATATAAGATAAATATGTTTTGTATAATACCATTATATGAGACTAGACCAGATAAAATTATATTGTTCTGATAATTTCTGTTAAATATAGAACAATTAATTTTATCATAATAATTGTCATATATTGTAACGCCCCAAATTATATTTTCCCAAATTTTGAAAAACCCTAAAATTTGTCCCAAATTTGATTTACAAAATTAGGTTTAATTTGGTCATTATGAACCCTAAATTTCAATATTTAAAAATTTTGTTATTTATGGCGGAAGCATTTAATGAAAAAAACTAGATTTATTAGTTGAGTTATTAGGGTTAATTAATTTTCTCTCATTAAATAAATTTTGAACAAAACATCTATTTAAAAATTTATTAATTAAAAACATAATTTAATATCCAAACACAACTGAAAGAATTTATAAAACTTAAAACGCTAAGTACAGTTTATTTTAAAAAAACAATTTAAATAAAATTCACTATTCTAACCCATTATTGAAATTACCAACGTCTTCCTCTGTATGCTCTTCTACTTTGGGAAAATTCTCGATCAGTCCAAAATCATCATTTGTTAAAAATTCACCTACATCACAAGACTAAGACGTGAGATAAACTCAGTAAGTGGAAACACGTGCATAAATATTTAATCTCATGCATTACCAAGTTTTTAAGTTTGAAAGTTACATACTGGTTGGAATTCATTTTCCAGCCCTACCAAATTTCAAGCTTTCATTAGCTATCACAAGGTTTCATACGTTCAGGCTTTCATTAGGCATCTCAAAATAACTACCAAGCTTCAAGCTCTCATTGGTCATCGCAAAGTTTCATGCGTTTAGGCTTTCATTAGCCATCTCAGAGGTTCCGTCAATTCCATCATATTCATACACATACAAGATAACCTATAATTTTTATTTTGATTATATCATGTGTCAATATCGAATCGTTAATGACAGAATAAAAATATACAACTTTAATAACAAAATAGATATAACGAAAATATTATATGTCTTGTGATGTGGCCAAAATGTCGTAAGTGTGCCACTTACCTAGATTCCGAAAGTGTAAGGGTGTTGGGGAAATTTTGAGTCTTTGAACGAACGTTGAAAACCTTTCAAAATAATTTATCTATTAATTTCTCACAAATAACGATGTTAATCATTGAAAGAAACTTGGACAGAAAATCGTTACCGTCGAAACCTTAATTGAATCGAAGACAAATTTGGGTCGGGTCTATGAAATGGGCTAGTTCGGTGTGTTGGAGTAGACAGATTCGGTTCACTTAAAATTGAACCGGTTTGTTTAACTCCTCAAATAATCGGACCTTCTTCTTCTTCTTCTTCAATCTGTGCCTTCGTCCTTCACAGACAGAGAGTCCTTCTCTGATTCACATCGAGAGCTCCTCTCTCGCCGCTGGTCGGTCGCCGTTCGCTACGATGGGAGAGATGTCGTCGCAAAGGGAAGCTCGACTGGAAGGGAGTTGCTTCAGGAGGGATTTCTTTTATGGCAGAGGCGGAGGTTCGTCGTGGTCTGAGAAGGATTTGTCATGCTGGAATAGCTTGGTCGGAGGAACGTTTCGCACGGGAAGAGAGTGTTTGGTTAGAGAGGGATTTTGTGGTCGGCAAAGGTAGAGACAAAGACTTGCCGAAAGTTGATGATTTCTCCCGATTTTGGAAGATGAACGGTGGTCGGAGTTTGATTGAGCTAACTCTAACGACTGAGGTATGTTGGCAAAGCTTAGATAGATGTTTTGGTGTTGATTTCTTGACTGATGAGACCCTCAATTGATAGGAGAGGTCTCACCATTAATTCCGTAGAAAAACCTCACGATCTTGGCCTGCTAAGCGGCCAGATTCATCAACAAAGAAGGTAAGTGAGGTGATTTTGGAATACCCTTAATCACGCATAGGATTTTTAGAAAATAAATAAGTTTTGGGGTCTGATGAGTTTGAACTGAGAAGGAGTTACGATGATTGATTCTGTTTTTGAGAAATTAATTTGATTGTTAGTGATTGTTTTAGAAATAGGAAGAAGAGTTCCTAGATTTGTGTTGATTTTCCTAAATTGATTAAATTGACTATGATTTATTCTAATTAGGGTTTAATGATATTTAATTTAGAAAGATTTGATATTAAAATTTGGGTACTTTGAATTTTGTAATGTTACAACAAATGTCCCCCGGTGCTCCCAGTACAATATTGTCCACTTTGGGCCGAAGCCCTCACGGGTTTGTTCTTGGTGTTAGCCAAAAATGCGTTGTACTAGGTAGGAAGGGACTCCATGCTTATATACCATGCATTTTTTACTCTCCCAAGCGATGTGGGATTGTGCCCCCTTAATATGGGCCGGACCCACAACTGGCCCTTTCCTGGCCTTCACAGGGCGGGATGCCACAATCTCTCCCCCTTAGGGACCCGACGTCCTCGTCGACCACACTTTTGGTCGAGATTTTGCTCTGATACCATTTGTAATGTCCCCCGGTGCTCCCAGTACAATATTGTCCGCTTTGGACCGAAGTCCGCACGGATTTGTTCTTGGAGTTAGCCCAAAACGCGTTGTACTAGGTAGGAAGGGGCTCCATGCTTATATACCATGCATTTTCTACTCTCCCAAGCGATGTGGGATTGTACCCCCCTGATATGGGCCGAACCCACAACTGGCCCTTTCCTGGCCTTCACAGGGCGGGATGCGACATATATGTATGATCTTAATTCATTGTATTTAACAAACTCCAATTTCATTTTAAATTATTCTTTGATTTACTTAATAAAGTTTTATACAAACTACTATTCGTATACCTTGTATATTGGGAATGAATTAAAATGAATAGCTAGGAATGTTAATATTGATACACTGAAATCCTTTTCTATATATTCCCTTGTTTGTTAGTTGAAGGATCGAATAATTAGCACGCAATTCATAATCGTTATGAATTAATTATTCAATCAAGAACTAATAGTAGTTAAGAATAAAGACGTAATATGATAGATTAGTAAATTATAAACATAGCTCTATTACGAATCTAAATGATGAGTTAATACATATGTAATGACTATATCAATAGACATTAGTTTGAGTAAATATACTCTATAGTTTTTCACAATGCAACTCTAAGTATTTAATAGAGTATTTAATACTCTATTATTTTATATTTTATAGTTAATATTTAACAAAATATTATTGGAGCTTAAAACTATAGGTCTATTGATCCATTCATCACCTTCTATCATTATTCGAATAATAAAAAAAATAAACAAAGAAGATGAAATAATTAATTATGAATTAATTATTTAATACACTCAATAAAAAGTTCATTATTTTCTATTATATGGTAATAATTGAATAATTGATTATTTTATTGATTAAGACACAATGACAAAAGTTGTCCTAGTTAATATGTTTGTTATATTTCATTTAATGAAATAAATGAATTATTGATTATTCAATTAATTAATAAACATAAAGTAACTTTTGAAAATAGTTTTTAAAATGGGTTTCGTCAAATTTGAGTTAATGTCATGGTACCAAGTGTTGAGTTATGGTGACAAGAGGTTTTGATATCTATAACATTTTTGTTATAAATGTATGAAACCAATTATAACTTAAATGGGATATTAATATTTGTAGTGGTTTTCTCTAAATGTCATAATAACTATTATGGAGTTATACCACTATAAATAGAGGTTCAACCTCATTAGCATGAGTGGTTGAAATCTTTGAGATTGAAGAATCCATTTTTAGAGCAAATTTGTGAGTCTTCCGTGGTAGCTTTAGAGAAACATTCTCTAAATTCAAATAGATCATCTCATGTGTTGAGAATAAATTCTATCATAAATTGAGTGTGATCTTGCTACATTCATCATGCCCACACTTGTTTATTCGAGATAAGGAGGATTGACGGAGAAGATCGAAGGTTTTAGAGATTGAGAAAATTATTATCAAAACTTTCTGATTTTGTATCCATGTGAAGTAAGCGACAAATGTATAATTTCTTAATCTTTTGGATTAGATTTAAAAATTAAAGATTATTGAATACATATGATTATTATTATATTATAACAATGATCCAAGTTATGTTCATGATAAATTATTTTTCATGATACATAAGTTATGCACGTTACCATTGTTGTGAACATCGATAATTCTGCCGTGTAAAAAAACCTATAGACCACACGCCTAAGGTAAAAAACAATAAAAATCAAGTAGATTATCAAACTTATTATCGAGTAAATAACCCAAACAAGTAGACTAAAGAGCAGACTACTCTCTACTCGTGTTATCAATTCTTCTATCAAACTTTCTTCCTCGCAAGCTCCTCATTGTATATTTTCTCTCAAGATTTCTCTCTTGGACTTTCTCTCAAAGGAATTCTCTCTCAAAGGAATTCTCTCTCAATAAAAAGCGAGAAGGAAAAATCTGGTCATAGCACAAGCTTCCAAATGAAGCTTTTGACATGCTACAAATGAATAAATTATCAATGCAGAATAATTATTTTGTCCATTTACAAATTAAAAATGAGGGTTAACAATTTTAAGTCTTTACAGCAAATCTTTGACAAAGTGGTATCATTAGTTTATAATAATTTTTCTACAAATAGATATGGCTTGATGTTGGCTAAACTTGATAGGGTAAAGATGTATTTATTGAATGTAACTTTGGTTGTGTTGTTTTTATTGTAGGTTAAGCAACTCTGATAGAAAGCCTAACCATGATTATGTTAAAATTATTGTGATTTAAATATGTATAATTAACAATTTGAATCATAAACTTTAGGGTAACCGATACCTCATATCCTACATTTTAATATTTGACAATTTAAAACTTAATCTATGCTCTGTCAGCCATTTAAACTCTGAGGTTAAAAATATTGCTAACTTTACACTTGGCACCCACACATTGGGTGACCTCTTTCTCTATATCGAACTCTATTTGTGTGTGTATCTGTGCAGGAAGTTTAACAAGCAATCAATGGTGGATTTTTCCTTTTTGATGCGTCAATCCTATGATTAGTCTTGATAACCCAATAAAATATATTGAGTTATAGACCAAAACTTTGAATGTATTCTTCAAAATTTTTCTACATAATATTATGCAAATGATCAACAACTGCCACTCCTCTTTCGTTTATACTTCCACCTATTCTTCTGTTGAAATTACAACCTTAATTCAAATAATATATTTTGGTTGGTGTATGTTTTCAATTTAGTTTTGGTTAAGTCTAATGCATTTGTGAAGAGTCATCTAGAAAATTCTTATTCATGTATGTATAGGTACATTGGTTTATGTATTTGTATGTTCAATAATAGGTAGTTCATGTAACTAGATGATTCATTATACACTAGTACATGTATTAGATTAAATAGGTGGTTCATATATTATTTATACATGTACCAAATACTCCTATGAATATGATATGAGTTTAGGAATTTTGGATAAAACAAATAGCCAAAGCAATTGGAAGAAAAGGTTTATCTAGTTCCCTCCTCTCCTTATTTTTTCCTTCTCCAAAAATCTCTCTTCCTCGTTCTAACAAATTGATATCAAAGCTTAGTCTTCGATCTTGTAGAAATATTGAATTCTACATTTCTATTATATTTCCCTCAAATTACTAAAGACAATTACGAGAATTGGTACATTCATATAAAAGCTTTGCTCAGCTCGCAAGATATATGGGAGATTGTCAATAGAGGCTACGAAAAACCTTGTGATGATTTTGCATTGACTCATAACCAAAAGGAGACTCTCCAAAGAATGCATAAGAGAGATCTACAAGCTCTTACTATTATTTATCAATATTTAGATGAAGCCATGTTTGAGAGAGTATCACATGTGACCACCGCTAAACAAGTTTGAGAGATTGTACAAAATTCTTATCAAGGAGTTGATAAGGTAAAGAAGGTACATCTTCAAATCCTACAAGGAGAATTTGAAGCTTTACTAATAGATTTCTTTTCGAGGTTTTGGCCATCGTCCACCACATGAAAAGATGTAGAGAAAGAATGGAAGACGGTTGTGTCAATGAAAAGGTTCTTCGCTCATTGCATTCAAAGTTCGATTATGTAGTTGTAGCTATCGAGGAGTTTAAAGATTCAGCTACTATGATGGTTAACCAACTTATAAGTTCTTTACAAGTTTATCAAGAGAGAACGAATAAGAAGAAGGACGAGCTGATTGAGCGAGTTTTGGCCACCAAGCTCTTGGTGAAAGAAAAAGAGAATGAATGTGGGAGAAGCCAATGAGAAATAGGACACGCACGAGGACGTATGCAAGGTAAAGGAAGAAGTAGAGGATGTTAAATCTTGATATTGAAGATAAAAAAAAATTCTTAAGAGAGCGTGATAGAGGAAGCCACTCAAGACAGAATAATTGATCAATGTTCAATGTTACAATTGCCAAAAACGTAGACACTATGCTTGCAATTGTTGGAGTCCTCCCCAAAATGTCAAAGGAAGGGCAAAATATGCTCAAAACGAAGAGATAGAAGAAATTTTTTTCTAGCTTACAACAGAGAAGAAAACAAGAACAACATGTGGTATCTTGACAATGCAGCAAACAATCACATGTGTGGCAATAAGAGCAAATTTATGAAAATCGCCAACTTGATGACTGGATTAGTCACTTTTGTAGATAATTTCAAAGTTCAAATCGAAGGCAAATGTACAATTTTAATTGGTATGAAAAATTGTTGTCAGCAACTCATTAGCAATGTTTACTATGTTCCGAGTATGAAGAGTAATATGTTGAGCTTGGGACAACTCTAGGAGAAAAACTACGAAATTCACATGAAGAATTCTGCTCTTCTACTATAAGATGATAGAAGAAATGATGCACCACAGAGGAGGGGATTATGGAAACCCCTTTGGAGGAGGAAGTTACGTTGATCAATGACAAACTAGTCCGAAAAAATACCAAAAGCAAAATCGACCCAAAATGGTATGAAGCACAACTCGCTCAATATATGTCAAATTAGCATGAAATTTGGACCACGATCTTTTCTATACATCAACAAAAAATCTCTCCAAAAATCAAAGGTAGAGTCATTCAAGAACGGAAATGGTATGCAGAAATATGCCAGATGGTCTGAATAGGTACAAAAATCGTACCTATTGACTTCAATGGTCTCCAACGGAGAAGACACTCAAACTTGGTTCTTAGCAAGCTTTCTATTCTTTCACTAGGGATTTTCACCTCTAGAAGAAGATGGAGGAATGGATAGCTTTAAGAGAGATCACAACAAAGCTCACAAGAAACAACAGTGACTCAGTTTTTGACACAAACTCTCTCTAGTGAACACCAAGGGAATGAGGGCGATTGTGGAGGGAACTTGAATTCTTTCAAAAGAGAATTTTAGTTGATCAAAATTATTTTCAAACCAAACCTAAAGGAGCTTAAAACCCAACCACGAAATTAGTGCTTGTTTCCAAAAGGAAGATTACCAAAAATGCCCTCACAACACTTAACTCGACTAGAACATGCTCTAATCTAGTGACACCACTACATGACATTTTCAAACTAGTAAAAATTAGAACAGAATACCTAAACATAATTTTAAATAGAATTCCCCAAATCTTGAATGCAACAATGAGTCCTTGGAAATTATCTTCACATTCATTCTCTAAGTGGATTTGCCCTCAATTCCAACTAAGGATGACCGAGCTTCTTTAGCAGAATTCAAGCTCTCTTTTCATGGCTCTTTTGGAATACCAATGATCTTAAAATTCAACAAAAGATCACATTCTAGAAAGCTTGAAAAGTCAGCTACAAATGTTGTGAAGCTTAAATTTTGATATGAGACCATGAGATTGCCAATAATAGCAAATACACCACAGAGGTCAGATTGTAAGCACACATGGAAAGTCTTCATAAATCTTCAAATTTATACAAGACCCTCCACTTATTCTTCACTCTGAACATCTCCATGATACATATGGATGCTAGAGAATAGTGAGAGTGGACTTTTAATGCACTCTTCTCCATGATCACCTACAAAAATAAACATTTGCATTAAGGTTAGAAAATCTATATGCTTGATTGTGAGTTAACGAGTCCCATAATACATCAAGAAATGTGATTGTGAAGGTACTGATGATGAAAACCAGAATGTTTTTGTTGTATATTCAAGCTAACATTGCTAGATGCCTGAAGACTTGTGTTAAGGACACTTCATGTCTTTGGCACTTGAGACATGGCCATTTGAATTGTGGTTGCTTGAAACTATTAGGACAGAAAAAAAAAATGTTTAAGGGCTTGCCATCCATAGACCAACCAGACTAGTTATGTGAAGCATGTCTTGTTGGTAATCAAGTTCTGAAAGAGCAAGTAAACCACTTCAACTTGTTAATGTTGATGTATGCGTATTGATTAAGCCTCTCTCATTTAGTAATAATTGGTATTTTCTCTTTTTCATTGATGACTTTAGCATAAAAAACTTAGGTTTATTTGTTGAAGGAGAAATCTCAAACTTTTGATGCTTTTAGAAGATTCAAAGCATATGTAAAAAAGCAAAGCATATATTCCATTAAAGATTTGAGATCAAACAAAGGAGGTGAGTTTACATCTAACGAGTTTAATGAGTTTATGAAGTAAATGACATCAGATGATTCCTAACCATTTCACAATCTCCTTAACAAAATGGCGTAGTGGAAAGGAAGAATTGAAGCATTCTTAATATGGTGAGAAGTATGCTAAAAATAAAGAATATCTTGAAAGAGTTCTAGGCAGAAGTAGTTGATTGTGCGGTATACTAATCAAATTGGTGCCTAACAAGAATCTTGTGGGACAAAACACCTCAAGAAGCATAGAGTGAAAGAAAATCAAATGCTTACTATTTAAGAGTTTTTGGAAGCATCAGTTATGTGTATGTCTCCAATCAAGAAAGATCAAAGCTTGATGATAAAAGCAAGAAGTACATCTTCATCAGTTATGATCAACACTCCAAATGCTACAACCTCTATAATCCCAGTCTTGGCAAGAGAATCATATGCAAAGATGTTGAGTTTTTTGAAAATGATTCCTGGGATTGGAGTAATGAAGACAAAGAGAGATATGAATTCTTTATTTTCTTTGAAGAGAAAGATCAAAGTAGAGAAGTCTAATAGCCCATGACACCTCCCAGATCCCCAACAATATTAGACACACCTTCTTCATCTTCTTTTAGTGGAAGCTTAAGTGAAAGAGAACCTTGCATGAAAAGTCTTCAAGATCTTTACAAGATAACTGAAAACTTAAGTGAAGATATAACTCTTTTTGTCACTTTGTCTATTGTAAGCCTTTAGTATTTGAAGAAGCTCTTAAAGAAGAAAAGTGAAGGATTGCCATGGATGAAGAGATTGCCTCAATTGAGAAGAGTGAGACATGGGAGCTAATTACCTCTTGGCCAAAAGCCCATTGATATGAAGTGGTTCTTCAAAGAAAAGAAGAATGCAAAAGTAAAAGTGGAGAAATATAAAGTCAGGTTAGTGGTGAAAGGATATAGTCAACGTCCAGGTATCAACTATGTTGAAGTATTTGCTCATGTTGCTCGCTTAAAAACTATCTGGTTGATTATTTCACTAGTCGCTCAAAATAAGTGGAAGATTTATTAAATGGATGTCAAATCAACATTTTCAAATAGAGTTCTCGAAGAAGAAGTTTACATAGAACAACCTCATGGGTATGTTATCAAGAGCTATGAAGACAAAGTATTAAAGCTGTAGAAAACACTATATGGCTTGAAACAAGCTCCAAGAGCTTGGAATAGTCGAATTGACAAGTATTTCCTCAAAAATTGATTTACAAATGCCTATATGAACACTCTCTCTATGCTAAGATACATGAAAATGGAAATGCCTTATTTATTTGCTTATATGTTGATGATTTGATTTTTATGGGAAATAATCTAAGTATGTAAGATGATAGATATTGATCTAATGTCGTACAATCTTCGCAATGGAGATTGATCAAATAGATGGTGGTATTTTTATATCTCAAAAAGATTTCACTATAGAGATTCTAAAAAAGTTCAAGATGGAGAACTGTGATCAAGTAAACACTATCGTGGCATGTGGAGTGAAATTATCAAAGAATGAGGAAGGAGAGAAAATTGATTCTGCAACTTTCAAGAGCCTTATTAGAAACTTGAGGTATTTAACTTGTATAAGACTAGATATTTTATTTGATATTTTATTTGCAGTTGGATTAGTCAATCAATTCATGGAATCACCAACCATGATTCCTTTCAAGGTGGCAAAGCAGATTCTTCAATATATCAAAGGTACAATTTATTTTGGCTTGCTTTATTCATTTTTTGGTGAATTTAAGCTTGTTAGATATAGCAATAGTGAGGAGAAGATATGGATGACCAAACCAGTACAATAGGTTTTTTATGTGGGTAATACAACTTTTACATGGAGCTCGAAGAAACAATAAATTGTGACACTATCCACTTATAAAGCTAAGTATGTTGCTGCTACATCTTATGTATGTCATGTCATATGATTGAGAAGACTATTGAAGAAGTTACAAATGCCACAAGAGGAAGCTACAGAAGTCCTTATTGACAATATATCAACTATTGCTTTGACAAAGAATCTCGTGTTTCATGATAAAACCAAACATATAGATATAGGGTATCATTTTCTTTGTGATTGTATTACGAAGAATGAAGCGCAAGTAAAATATGTAAAGTCTAATGATAAAGTAGCTGATAATTTTACAAAGTCTCCCAAATATGACACTTTCAGTAGACTAAGGATGATGCTTGGATTCAAAAGGATATAAGGTTAAGGGAGGATATTGAAATTACAAGTTTAATTCAAATAATATGTTTTGGTTAATGTATGCTTTTAATTTAGTTTTGGTTAAGTCCAATGCATTTGTGAAGAGTTATCTAGAAAGTTCTCATTCATGTATGTATAGATACATTGGTTCATGTACTTCTATGATTCATTGATGGGTAGTTCATGTAACTAAGTTATTCATTATGTACTAGTACATATATTAGATTAAATAGGTGGTTCATATATTGTTTTATACATGTCCTAAATAATTCTATAAATAGGATGAGTTTAGGCCTTTTGGATCAAGCAAATAGCCAAAGCAATTTGAAGAAAAACTTTATTTAGTTCTCTCCTCTACTTATTTTTTTCCTTCTCCAAAATCCGTCTTCCTCATTCCAACATCTTCTTCATTGTTATTTTTCTCTTCAACATATTCTTGCTTCCCAAACACCCGCTTTAAGAATTTGAATCCTTTTCCTATCTTTCAAGTGGTAAACCATGCTTTAATTGGAGGTAATGGTAAGTTATGATTTTTTAAGTCTTTCATCTTATTTGGATTAAGAGTTTCGCTACGGCCATAAATTGAATAAAAGGTGGATGGACATTTGAAAGAGGGTTGGAGAAGAATATTTAAATCATTCTTTAAGCATCTTGACCTAATTTCTTATTTTAGCAAGGAAAAAAATGACTTAAGAGAGAATGTTTTTTTCTAACAGTGGAGGATTTATGTTTTCAGTGCAAGGAATTACGTCAAACACAAAGGATATCTGTAGGTAAGTTGTGTTCATCACCGATTCATTATTTGCTTTCTCAAAAAAAAATTGAAATTTTTAACTTTGAGGATTTTTTTAGATTGGAATCGTAAGAAATGGATCTAAAATCATTGCAGTGGAGGGATGATCTGCAGCCAAATTTCATTTCACGTTGCCATAAAATTTTTCTCATTTTAAAACTCATTCGAAAATACTTAAGGGAAAACGTCAGAGTAAATATACACAGAATAATAAAAACATTAAATTGTTTTTCAAACAATTTTATTTAAAACATTTGAAAATCATAATATAAAGTCCTTGAACAAATTAAACACTTTTATTCTTTCGTGAGCCATAACCCCTGAGGTCGTTCTGTGCATGGTAACACAAGCTTGCTTCGTATCACACTTCTTCCACGTTCACTTCACTAGGATCACAATCAATACCTACATCATAGGAGGAAAAATGAGCCTATTGCCTAGTAAGAGATATAAATGAAATGCAGATGCAATGCCTATGACAACTCTATATGCACATGTCTGACAGAAGAGAACCTATCCCTTCTCTTTAATTAAAGTCTCATATACCGTCAGAACATTGGAGATATTTCCCAGAGGGAGATAGATACATCCTTGGGATACAACTTGAGCAGCCACTTCCAAACCATCCCTACGTGGAAGGAGGCAAGTTCCCTCAAGCAGATCCGTCACTATACACCCCAACCTCCACATGTCTATTTACATATATTGAGTTCATTATTATCCCCTGCAATGCATGATATGCAACCCTAACTGACATGCTTATATGAATGTCACACGGCAGTTCATATATAACAAGCAAATGATGCACTTCCAAGTGTAATGTTATCAATTCAACAAAAGGAGCTCAATCGGTTAACTCAAAAACAGTGCAGCAAGTTCAAGCAAATGAATCTCCAAATGCACATAGCCAAACGCCACCAAAATTTTGGGGATTCAAAAAGTACCAGATAAGATAATGCAGTTCAAAAATCTTGTTCAAACTCGTTATGGAAAGCGAGTTATGAACTGGAAAAAGTTCGGCTCTAAAACTGTACTGGCAAAAAGAGAATCGGCAACCAATAAAGAAACGAACATAAACAATTGAATATAAATCCAAATGACTCCAAAGTTGTGCTTAGATCTTCCTATTAAATAGGGCTTCAACCCCTAAAAATTACAGAACCAGTCTTGAAAAGAATAGAACAGAATAATAGTAAACCTGCGAGTGATCCATAGTGCCCGGTAGCCATGACTTCAATGGATCTCTTGGAAGAAACCTCTCCACTGCACTTTCTCTCCACTTTTCTACTTGTCCTCTCTGAGCTAGCAACTAGCGCAAGTTGCTGGGAGAATGTGGCATAAAATCCCATCACAAAAAGAAGACAAACCTAAGGAGAGAAGTTCTTTAGAAACTAACCACGGTTCACCTTGGCAAGAGTCCATTTTTGGTGTTTTGGAGAGAGCTCTGAAAACCAGCAAAGCTTCAGCTTCTAATTCATTCTAAACTGAGATTAGGGTTGCCCTATGAGAGGTTAATAAACCCTCCAAACAAACCTTAATACAAAATTAGAAAATGTCCTAAAAAAAAATTACAAACGTAATCTTAAAATAATAAAAACACAAAATAGGTCATTGACTAGATTTTCTGTCTCTGTAAATGGAACATTTGCATAGCAAAGAAACCCCAAATGTAACGCAAAATACCACTCTGGAAAGCTATGGATGTCTGTTACGAACTGTATGAAGAATGTGTAACGACATAGATTTTTTATTTACTTTAAAAATGCGTTGAATTAACAAATTTTATAAAACAACTGAATCCCTCTTAAAACCCTTCAATTGAAATTAAAGTTATTTTCTTAAAAACCCGATCGCTAAAACATCTTACTTAAAACTCGTTATTTAAATCTTTATTGATAGTGAAAGACTTTATTTATAAAATCCATTTCATTTTACAGTGGAAGCATAAATCATTCGTTTTAAAAGACAATAAATAAACTTGTATTTTAAATTTATAAAACCCTTGTCTCTTTTACTTTCCTTAGCCTAGTCAGCCACAAGTTTCGCCCATGCAAATCCTCATCAACTTCTCCTTGATATATTCACCATTTTCTCGTGCGTGCACCTACACCATTACCAAACTAAGTGTAACGACCCGGTTTATCGTATATCGTAAAATGCGTGAAATTTTAAAAATTTTCTTTTTAAAGCAAATCAAAGTATGATACTAAAATTGGACTGCTACTGACTCTTTCTTTAAACTCATTGTGAAAACTAACTTATTAAATATGCGGAAGTGTTATAAAATAAACCCTTGTAAATCATGGCAGAAGCATAAAGAAATCATTCAAAAAGGAAATACTAAACAATTTAAACACTACGTCTAACAAATAAAACTTGACAATTAAACATCGTTACAACCGTTTACTCATTTTTTCTTTGCCTGGTCAGCCCGAGTCTCGTGCGTGCGAAATCATCCATCCCTACTTTATTATGTGTTTATCATCTACTTCTTATCTATTCGTTGTTGTACCTACACCATAAGTAAGGACATGAGATTGGGGGAAAAACAATTATGCATATCTCTCTTTAGTTCTTCTTGGAAAGGGGGCCACCCAAACCAATTCTTTTTATTACGTTTGTTCTTTACTCGTACGTCGAGCTGGAGATTGGAGGGGTCTAGGGGATGGAATCCGCCCTCCATCTCCCTTTTTCGACCCATTTCTAGCGTATCTCGCCTTCAAGGTTCCTCCCCTTCTAGCGTATCCCGCTTTCAAAGTTTCTTCCCTTTCGGCGTATCCCGTCGGAGGGTTTCTTCGGTGATGGGCGTATCCCGCCCATCCCAAACATTCTTTTCTTAGCAGTCGTCCCCTTTCTGGTGTATCCCGCCTTCAAGGGTCCTTCCCTTCCGGCGTATCGCGCCTTCAAGGTTTCTTCCCTTCTGAGGTATCCCGCCAGGAGGGTTTCTTCGGTGATGGGCGTATTCCTCCCATCCCGAACATTCCTTTTTCTTAGCATTTTTCCTCACTCATGCATACGTGAGTACCTCCCCAAAGTGGCACTCCCTAGGTTTTCTATTAACATGAAGCATATTGTAGTATAACGTACATTAACGGGAATCGAAATGCACATTGAAGTAAAAGTACTATAATTGAACTTGCACATATAATGAATCATAATAATTGAAAGCATACATAGATACAAGAAACGATTATGATATTGAATTGAACAATATAAGACAATAAAGTAATATATGACGAATTTCAATTTAACTAAACTTGCTCATTGAACTAAGCTAGGCTAAACATGGAAACATGCTGTAAGCAAAGAATAACAGAAACATGCTTGTAAATTGGAAATCATTATTCTAGTTGGTTAAGCATACTTTTATTTTAATTGGTCAAACATGCTATATTTAATAGTCTAGTTATTATCCTAATTAATTGCATGCTCAACAAATTGGTTAACATACTCAAACTTTAGTCATTGATTAAACATGCTTGAATTGATTAATATGCGGACATGCTCAAC
Organism: Begonia loranthoides; assembly: GCA_022433065.1. Classification (NCBI taxonomy): domain Eukaryota; kingdom Viridiplantae; phylum Streptophyta; class Magnoliopsida; order Cucurbitales; family Begoniaceae; genus Begonia; species Begonia loranthoides. Next base: position 9,352,614 of record CM039473.1, read on the forward strand.
TAATTCAACATACTAATTACTAAACATGCTCAAGGATTGATTGATTATTTAGTGTCAGCTAATCATGCTCAAAGAATCATTTACATGCTTTATTGTCAATAACATGCTCAATTAAATACTAGCCATTAAACATGCTGGAATAAGAAATTAAACATGCTCTCTAGATGATTATATATACCTAAATAAATTAGTATGCTCAAGAAGTGATTAACAACTAATAATTAGTTAGGCAATTTGATTAATATGCTCGATTTCTAATCAAGCTAATTACTCTAGTCAGATTATCATACTTAGATTAACTAATTTAGTTACGCTAATTGACATGCTCTTACATCATTAGATAACATTTAAACATATTGGACCTAGCTAAGCTAAATGCTGGGTTTAATTAAACATACTCAGCTAACTGATACATTTATGTAATAATTAACATGCTTGATTAATGGAGATGGAGTGAGCATTAACAACTATGAAGCTACAGTGAATAACATAGTAAATTATACATGAAACTACAGAAATTGAATTTAATAAATTATACAAACCGAAGGTAAATCCTTAATTCATTCATGATCATACGTACGTGACGTGTCATTCTTTACTTCATCATCCTATTCCCAATCTCAACATTATCGTTCATCATTTATCAGTTACATTTCTATCAAACAAAGAGGACTACAATTCCTAACCAGTACCAAGAGACAATAACATTATAACGAGATTTCAAAATATTAAACTAAACTATCTACGCATGCCAATCTAAATAAAATAGGAAGTAAACATGCTTATGAAATCATATATAGAAAACTACTTAACCAATCACATTTAGAATCATTCTTGACATGTTATTATAACGAGAAACGTGCTAAGCAATGTGATATTAATTATCTAGAGCATTTATCGCTCCTAACCAAAACCAAGAATAATAACACTATGAACTATCTTCATGGATTATTGATCTAGTTATAGCACACATGCAGATTAAGAAAAGCAATTGGGATAAACCATGGCAAGAACAATTAATTATAGCCAACAAAACAGAATCACTATGAACCAAATCGCTAGAAATCTATTAAGCATTCATTCCTGCATTTCGTTCTTTTAGGCATCTCCTTTCAATTTATTCAAGCTCAATCACTAGAAGTTCTCATTTCACATCAACATTCTCCACTTCTTTACTAACATGAACATTTCAAGGAGTAATCAAAATTAAAGCATTCCACAGAGAATATAAACAAAGAAACAGTAAGGAACTACAAGGAAAATTCAACAGAACGCGCACACACACTTGTGGTGTAGGGCCTCCAAATGGCCAAGACACACCCATTTTCCTTACCTCAACTTTATCGCGTGTCGACATTTAACCGTTATCCATTTTCTTCTCCTTTCGATACCTAGACAAAACATAATCCACCCCAACAATTATGGGGCCATAGACACCAACGTCCAATACCAACATCTGAATAAAGCATGAAGCAACAACACTTAACAACCAACTAATTAACAATAACTTAATCCAATTATTAGCATATATTTATCTGCTAATGGACCAAACCTAAACCGACAGAATATCATCCAATAGAGGGCAGTATCCATACGTTTAACGACCAATAAAAATCCATTCAATAATAGCCCAAACAAAGCAATAGCAGACATTGACACAAAAATGCATTTCGTTATCTTTTGTCCCAACAAAATCATGCTTCCAACTATAATTAATAGAGAAAATGTCCAAAAATCCAGACCAACATTCATTTCTAAAACCAACAGATCACTGCTTCCAATAAGATTAATCAACAACCAGTATAGAATATAAATCCAACATGTTATCTTCATCCTTAACCCATAAAACAAAGGAGGAAATTCTCATACCAAAAGATCTGAGAGCTCTCTATCCAGCATCTCCTCCTCTGCCTCGGTTCTTCTCTCTCAGCCATTCTCTCCCTCATAGAACCGATGCAAGTTAGCAAACCCAGTCAAGAAAAAAAAAACCAAAAATCCAACTAGCCGAGAAGAGAACTAACCTGGAGCTCTCGACCATCCCCTTTATCAATTCATCAGAAAAGTGGTCCAGCAAACAAGCACTCTGCTTGCCAACAGCCACTGCCCAGTTCGTACTATGTGTTCCCCACACTGATTCCACGCTGGAAAGAGTGAAAGAGATTGTTTGCTTCACCTGGAGGAGCACCGGTTTGGAATGGAAGAACCAATAGGCTGGACGGCTCCGACCGTCAACCAGAGGCTAGAATCGGCTCTATCGAGGACCTCGCCAGCCCTTCCAACATCGTTGCCGTGCGCCAGACACCGACGCAGCACAGACAGCCTACGAAACCATGCCACCCGATCCCAAAATCGAGACTCAAAGTCGAGTGGAGAGCTTGCAGTCGCGACTCGAGACGTCTGTCGCGCCTTTGCTCGCCGAACAACGGTCCGAGTTTCGTCGTTGCACCCTCCTCCTTCTCCCTTGCCTCGTCTGTTCTCTCGCTCTCCCTTGTGGTCTGGTCTGTCTCTCTCTCTCTCTCCCTTCTCTTTCATTCGGTGCTCCCTATTTTTTGCCAAGGCCGAAGGCCATTTTGACCTTTATTCAGACTGGTTCACTACGTGAACCGGTCCACCTCACCCCTTTCCATAATTCCTTTTCCTTTTATTTTAAATCCTAATCAATTAAATTTAAAAATATATTTTTAATTGTTAAATATTTGTACCACATATTAACCGATCCAAATTGTAACTCTCTACTTATCCCAATTGTCGTTAAAGGATCATTACCAGTCCTATTAAGTTTCTTAATTCCATTTCCCAAATGCATTTCTATCAATTAAACCTCCAATAAATTCTCTTAAATTATAACTAAACAGTTACGTTTATGGTAATACCCCGATAAACCCAAACACCCCAAATAAATTTCTAATTATTCTTAATAAATTCTAATATAAAAATTCAGGGTATTACACTGTGAGCCTGAGGGCTCAGTAAGAAATGAGATATGCAGTATGATCATACATCTCTTTAATTCTTTTTGAATGAGTTCCTCCCCAAACCAATCTTTTCTTTACATTTCATTCTTTCATTCATAACTCATACGTCGAGCAAGAGATTGGAGGAACCTGTGTTGGAGGTGTAGTCTTGGTCGGCTTCTAACCACCTATGGTAGCTGGTCCCGTTCCCGACAAAGGAGGGGACTTAGTCCAAACTGCTTTATTAGATCCGAACTACCCATTTTTCCCCCAACTCCCCATTTCCTTTCCTTTGCTTTCATTCATTTTATTCATTTGTTTTCCTTACATAATGCTTATGAGTACTACCCTAGAGGTGACACTTCCTACTTGTTTCTATTATCATGATACATGTCAATGAGAAACAGTAATCACAACAATATAAAAGTATGAGACATGAAGCAGTAATCACAACAATATAAAAGCATGAAACATGAAAATCTACTAACATACTATACATGGCAATATACTCTAAAACATGCTTGGCAATTTAAAGGAAACAATAACAATATAGGCATGCTTGGTAATTTAAAGAAAGCAATAACATCTTAGATATGTTTGGTAGTTTAAAAGAAATATTAACAATATAGACATGCTTGACAATTTAAAGGAAACAATAACACTATATTAACATTCTAAACATGCTTAGAGATTAAATTAATAATGTGAGAACAACCTTGACATAATATGGCAGCATAGCAGAAACGCAAACAAACAATTAAAGGAAAGACACTGCTAATGGTGTAGGGCCTCCACAAGCCAATGACTCTACTCAATTTATTACCTCGAAGCTTTAACGCATGTTAGCACTTAATTGTTATCCTTTTTTTCCTTTTTAATACCTTCATAATTAAAAAAATTTACTCAATAATAATCATAGCTTATTTAATTCATTCTTTTCATATCCTTAATTGCATAGTAATTCTAGGAACCCGTTAATGCCTAAAACGACACATAACACTTAACAATAACATTCTCATCTTAACAACTTCATCATTATCTATACGTTAAATCTTTATACATCACTTGATAGCATTTCCTAATCCAAATCAACATCCATAATATATTTATCCAAACCCAACATAATTAATAAGTTGTAAACACAACACGGAACCAGTTCCATTCACCGAGTACATTCCATCTGAAACAAACAATAATTAAAACAGGAACTAGACATCCATTTTCTAATCTTACCAAGGTAGCATACTTTCAATAATATTACACAATTAACAAAACACATCCATATCCTTGAATAATATTCCTTAGCAATTTAAGCCTCAACCATCAAGAGTAGAAACCATCACCGATTTAACAGACTCTAAATCATCACACTAATATCATGTAATTTTATTTCCATAAATTCCTTAAACCAAGATAACACTACCTAAAGTAGACCTATGAATGACTCGAGGAGCAGAGAGCTCCAGCTTTATCCTCACCCATCCGGTTTCCAGCACTAGGGAGCACCACACACACTCAATGCCCAAATATTTAAGAACACATTCACAATCCCTCTCCCTTAACTCTGTCTCTCGACTCCCTTCATTCGGCATCCAGAAGAAAATCACCCACAGTAATCTCTCTCTTAGCTCTCGGACTCCACTTCTCTAGAGAGTATTTCTCCTCTCAGCCACCCAGTTCTTCCAGAGAGTCTCTCCCTCTCTGTCTCTGCATTTCAATCATAAGAGAGCACACCTGTATTATCTCATCCTTACTTTCTCGTGTACGCTATGTAACAGAACCTTAGGTAATAATATATATGACATGGCGTATTATTTTGTGCTAAATTATGATGTCCCCTTATGGGAAAGATAGTGTGGGATTTGAGTTAAAGGGGGGGAAATGGAAGGAAATGGCGTCTAGGGACTTTCGGACATGTGCGGACAACAATTCGGATGAGATGTGTCGTCCGCAGCACAAGCGAACTTGGGGATGACTCTGAGGACAAGATGAGGCATCCTAACTTCTGCATGATGAGGACTTTCGGATGAGCTTGGGATGAGGAAGATGGCGTCCGCATCAAATCTGTCCAAGTCTGGGGACTTTCCGATGCTTTGGGACACCTGCGAACGAGATTGGACCTCGTCCGATTTGCCTCTGTCCAATTCTGGGACTCTTTCGGATGACTATATGGATGACGCGGATGCAGGAAAAGCCATCCGATTTGAATTCGTCCAATTTATGGACAGATTTGGACGACACGTGCGGACGCAAAATGGCATCCAGATACCAACTTCGGACGGTACAGACTAGTTGGGGACGACATTTCTCGTCCGAAGCCAGAAATTGGCCTGCGAAATTTACTCTTACGAATTCGACCAAGTCATCTGCACTCGTCAGAAAGATCGCAGGACAGTGCTAATTTAGGGATTTAAAAATTGACCCTTTGTCGTGTAGTCCATTACTACACAATCTTCAGCAAAGAAAAATTGCTCAGACATGGAAATCGTCTAGCTCTAGCCTCCCTTCTCTATGCAATGATCATCCCTACTCCTAGTAAGTTCCTCCCTCCTTTTATCTTCCACTACCCTTCAGTCCAGTTCATTTTCCCTCTATCCCCTGTATTTCCTTCTCCTCTTTGACAGCACTTCTTCTCTGTGGGGTGGAGATTCAGCTATCCCTGTGCAATTATTTCGACAATTAGGTAAGGGAATAGGTAGTCGTTGGCTTGAGGAAGCCCTACCCACAAATATATATGTATGATGGTTGTGTTGGATTAGTTGGTCTGCTGTAATCTCTTTGCTGTGTGTTATTATTGTTGTGTATTAACGTAGCTTCTATCATTCTCTTCTAATAAATGTCATGTTTTAAGTTCTGTATTTACATTCTTTTACTCGTTCAAAATGGGGCTAGATTATGATAAAAAGGAACTGTAAGACGTGAATAGAGGAAGGCCAAGTAAAGAAAAACTGAACTAAAATGTCAGCCCATTTTCTGTGATGAACATCTTTCCTTGCTGTTATGTTCTGTACGTTAGTTATATTTTTTTGTGTTCTATTTTATCTTCATTGTCACGTATTGTAGTCCACCAACTATAGTTTACTTGTTGTGGATAACACATTAGGTTGTTGCTAGAACACGTCATAACGGTAACTGAGAAGCGTAAATATCCTCTGCTATATGGTGCTCCTGTAAAATAACAAAACGTAATTGGTTTTAATCTGTTGTTCTCATTCTTCTGCTGTTATATTTTTTTATTGCGGCTATTTTCTAAATGTTAGGATTTAAATGCAAGTCTCTATGTATGAAAGAAGTAAGAAAGTCATAAAGAAGTTACGTTAAACACCAAGGATAAATGAAATACATTCAATGTTTAGACTCAGAATAAGTTTAATTTTTGCCCTTCTTATGTATATCTCCTGCAAAACTAGTTGTGGTAAATTAGTTACTTAACTTGATGGCATGTTTAGTTAACTTGCTTACACTTGTAAGCCCTTTTTAATGCTATTTGATATGTTCTTAACTCATGATAAACCGATCTAAACTAACGAATGATATCTCAATTTGATTAAACTTTTGATGTGCTCCAAGGATGATTGAGAGCACAATATAGAAAATCGGCGGCCAGTCTGTTAAATATTCTGAGACAGTAACAATGAAACAAATATATCTCCCAAACTGTACATGAACTTTAGCTGAATTTTTGTAGGCACCAAATTAACTCAACCAGTCAGCTCGTGTAGAAATTTCAGTTTAAAATCCACTCTGAAACTCCAGTTACAAACGAATTAACACAACTCAAAATCCTGATCGGTAACAGTTCCGATCCGACAGCCGAAATTCAAACATAAACAACTCCATTTATACACCACCAATGAACACTAAAATTTGCAATCAGTAACTTAGCTCATTATAGAACAATTCTTCAGAAGAAACAAAATTGATACAGCCAACGTACGAGCTTCAAATCAGAGCCCCAACAGAACTCACCCAGCAGCACAGGACATAAACAGATTTGCAGCCAAGAAAGAAATCCAATAAAAACTCCAAATCAACAAGAGCAACGAATTTATTCTTCCAACATAGATCAATAGCAACCAGATTAAAAGGGATCAGGATGAAGAAATCTAGAAAAACACCTGCTTTGATCGTCAAATAAAAGAAAACCCTAGAGTTCCGTTTTGGCCTCCTACCGTGAGAGGGACGGATTTCTTGGCTCAATCGATGATTGAGTTTTCTCTAAGGGGTTTCATGCTTCTCCTATCTCCACACTACAAACACTCCACAAAAGTGAAGCTTTGGAAGAGATAGTAGCCCTTCCAACTTTCTCAAGAAGTGATCAAGAGCGGCAAGTTCGGGGGATCGGAGGGTGGCCAAGGGAGGTGAAATCCGCGGGTCTCTCTCTTCAACAAAGGGGGGGTTTTTGTGTTCAAAATCTCAAAGTGGTTCCAATTGCAACCAGGTAGGGTTTTAACCCAAAATGTTTACAAGATCATGACCAAAGACGAAATTAACCCTAAATAACAAATGACTAAACAACCCTGAACAAAAACACCAAAACACTAAATCTGAGTTTGGTTTTTTGTCTCAGTAAATGAGAAATTTGACATACCAAATGAAACCAAAATATAACGTTCAATAGCTCGTTAGAAAGCTCTAGCTGTTGGCTACATTTGGTATGAAGGACCAAAGTTTAAAGCGAGTCATCCCAATTGCTACAAAGTTCATTGAATGTCAAGAGGTCAGTTTATAAGCGGAATGGAAAGCTCACAATTTTCTCCAAAAGATTGCATGACCTCCACTAGCCAAAATGCGTCAACTCTTCTTTGCAAAATTGATCAAAAACCTACCAAATAAATAAAAAGTTAGAAAATAAGGAGCCCTTGGCTCGGGCTCAAGTGACAGGAACTTGGGGCACATCATACTCCCGAGGTTGAAAAGGATTTGTCCTCAAATCCAAGGAGTATACTTCATTGTCCTCCACAGATCTTCCTCTTGAATCAAATGGAAAAGTTGGGATGTTCTCAAGCTTGAAGATGTTCAACTTCGACGGTCCAGCATAAACAGCAAACCCATATTCTTCAATCAGAAAATTCTCGGTTTGATTACTCCCTACAAGTCTTCAAATTCCACTCTAACATATACAGCTTCAGAGTCCAGTGTAAAATATAAACATATGTCACACTCAGTCTTAAACTGTTCAGAATAGACAACAAGACCAGAGCTATTGGTTTGAAGGAAAACTTTAATTTTCAAACCCACAGCTTGGCCACTCCGCCTCACATTTCCACTAGGGTCAAATAAGAAAATTGGCATCACACTAGGTGTACTCCCAACTCCAGACTGCTTCTTAGTAGGGATGGAATCACACTACACAAACACAAGATCATTTGATAGACATAATTCGAAAACCCCATAAAGCATAGCTGTGACACCCCAATTGATCTTCCAATAATTGAAATAAATACACCTTGAAATGCAACTCTGAAAAATGTCCCAAAAAGAAGTAGTTCCACCATCAATATTCATACTAATAATCTTAGAACCTTGATCCTGTTTGGTTAGCAATGAGATAGAATCACAATGTTTATTAACCTAGATCTCTATATTAATCATAGATAAAGCAACTACTAAATGATATTCACAATCTCTAGTTGCATAAAGAACAACAACCAAATAGTACTTGAATTCTTCTTTAGGCAAGCTGAAAGTTCCAATCATATTTAAAATGCTGATAGATATGAAATAACCAACAGAGGCACCATCAATAATAAGCCCAGTCCAGTAGAGTAGAAGAAATCCAAAATTAAACCAAATACGTTGGAGCAGCAGTAACAAAGAATCCACATAAATCCTTATCAATTTGTCCAAACTACAACTCCACACGTCAATATGCTTGGACAAATTAATTTGGAGCAGTAATACCAAATCAATAAATTTCCCCACCCAGTTGTCTAGAACAATCAACTGTATAAACACAACAAGGCAGACTTCAGATTCTTCAGATTTCATGTTCTTCACACAACAAATTAGATGGGAAGGAAATTGCAGGAAACTTTCCTTAAACTGTCTAGAATAGATAGTAAGAACAAGGCTGGTTGTTTGGAAGCAGATTTCATCCTTCAAACTCACAGCTCGTGTACTCTTCCTCAAAATTCCACCAGGATCAAATAAAAGTTTTGGTATCAAATTTGGCATGCTCCTCACTGTCCGATGATGCTTAGAAAAAAAAAGAATGATAAAAAACAGTTACAGATTCATAGGGAGGCCACAGAACAGTTTTGCCAGCAATCAAAATATTTAGACTATCCATCAACATACCAACAGTAAAACAGCACTCAATCTCGTCACTCAACATGCTTAGAACTTAAGTCAGGTTTAAACTGTTCGGAGATAGAAAAATACCAGCATTTGCAGCAACATAATTAATTCCAGTCCAAGGAGAATTAAAATGATCAACACAAATGATAGTAGAAATAGTCCCAGTTTGAGGAGGTAGGCAAATCAGAACAGTGTCATTCCATCTAGAGTTGGATTCTCAATTGCTTAAAGGGATTAAGGGAGCATACCTTATATTCTGATTTTGGGAGCTGAGCTCCTGTACTCTACCACTGTGGATTGGAAACGTAGAGGGAAAAGGATGATTCAAGAGGGTGGCCTCTACTAGGACACTGCCGAGCTCTAGCGGCAAGTGGCCACTATAAATTGGGACAGTGGAGTAGAGAGGAAAAGCAAAGAATGCAGGTGCTTTTTGAACTCCACCTTCCTCTACGAGTGTTCCTTGTTTTGTCAGACTAAATTCCAAGGCAGTGTCCTTGCCAATAAGTTCTTCTGATTCAGCACAGTCAAGGAGTATAGCAATTTCTTTAGGCTCGCTCCTCCTCTAGGGTCTTTTTTTCTTCGATCACGCCTGTCTCAGCCACTGTGACACTGTCCTGCAAGTTGGAGGCTTGAAAATTTGTTGAGCTTAAATAATTGGACAGGCTGCTAAGCTGATCAAGGAGATTTTTTAAGTCAGCTTGAATTTCTGGTTGTAGCCTCTGCGTGTTCTTGGGTGAGTTCCTTCTAGGCTCAGTGGACGGTGGAGGAGAAGGGGGTCCTCTGGTGGAAGTCAGAGCAAATTTTCTCCTTAAGTATTTCTTGATCAACTGCCACGTGTTGATGTCTTCTTTACCTTCTTTTTTTCTATAGATATTTAGGTTGTTCAACCATTTCAAAGCTCTTCCCTTGAATCTCAAAGAAGCTATTTTAACTTTTCCCCGATTTGAAAATTCATGAGTTAAAAAAAATTCTTCCAACCCTTCTTCCCAATTTAAATAGTCTTCAATCTATTCTGAACCACTGAAGGTAGGAATAGGAGCTAGCAACTCTTCTTCTGCTGTAATATAACTTCTTGAAAATGTTTGGCATCTGGTCATCATTAAGAATGGTAAATTTTCTTCAATAATCAGAGTATAAAACTAGTAGCAAGGCTCTGATACCAAATGATGTGCTCCAAGGATGATTGGAAGCACAATATAGAAAATCGGCTGTCAATCTGTTAAATATTCTGAGACAGTAACAATGAAACAAATATATCTCCCAAACTGTACGTAAACTTTAGCTGAATTTTTGTAGGCACCAAATTAACTCAACCAGTAAGCTCGTGTAGAAATTTCAGTTTAAAATCCACTCTGAAACTCCAGTTACAAATGAATCAACACAACTCAAAATCCTGGGCGGTAACAATTCAGATCCGACAGCCAAAATTCAAACGTAAACAACTCGTTTATACACCACCAATGAACACTAAAATTTGCAGTCAGTAACTTAGCTCATTATAGAACAATTCTTCAGAAGAAACGAAATTGATACAACCAACGCATGGGCTTCAAATCAGAGCCCCAATCGAACTCACCTAGCAGCACAGGACAGAAACAGATTTGCGGCCAAATGAAAAACTTTAACAAAATTTGAAAAAATTTGACATAATAAATGAAACCGAAATATAACGTTCAATACCTTGTTAGAAAGCTTTGGATGTTGGGTACATTTGGTATGGAGGACCAATGTTTAAAACGAGTCATCCCGATTGCTAAAAAGTTCATTGAACGTAAGGAGGTCAGTTTCTAGGCAGAATGGAAAGCTCACAATTTTCTCCAAAAGATTGCATGACCTCCACTAGCCAAAATGCATCAACTCTTCTTTGAAAAATTGTTCAAAAACCTACAAAATAAATAAAAAGTTAGAAAATAAAGAAGCCTTTGGCTCGGGCTCAAGTGACAGGAACTTGGGGCACATCAACTTGTAAACATGCAATCCTCTATTTTTATTAGCTGCTGTTATATGCCCTTAATGCATGATAAACCACTGTAAATAATTGCTGTAAACCGACAAATGGTAAATCATAATTGAAATATATTTGCTGTAAAATCTTTGCCGCTGTTGTCATTTATTTCTATTGTTATCATTAGTTGGTACACACTAATTAGATTTCTGTCATTATTCTTGAGTAAAGCATGTTGTATACTAATGAATACCTTCGCTGTTATTTACTAATTGTTCTAGTTTAGATTCGGTGTTAAGCATATTATTTACTGTTCTCAACCTGTCCAATTGTTGTTTATATATCCTTAAACATTTTCATTGTTTTAGTTGTTGCATTGACAAGTACGTTAAATTGTATCAATCTTGTTAAGCATGCTAGTTGTTGATTTAGTTTCCTTTTGAGCATGATATTCTAATTGTGTTAAATCTGCCATTTTCTTATTATGTGGATATTTCCCTTAAAATTCCATTGTGTACTTCTATGAATGTTTTTTATTTAAGTGTCTCATGCATCATGCTAATAGAAACAAGTAGGGAGTACCACCATGGGGTGGTATTCACATGCATCATTAAGGAGAAAAATGATGAGAAATATGAAGAAGAAATAGAAAAGTAGAAAAGGGAATTGAGGGTCGATGGGTAACGGGTATAATCTGTAAACTAGGCATAGCCCCTCCCTCGTAGGGTACGGGAGTTCTAGTTTACTTATAAATAAGAGAAAGGCTAGATCCGTTTATGCCATTGCACGAGAAAAACCTTCCAATTCCAGTTCGATGTACGAGTAAGAAGAAAATAAAGAACGAACGTAATAAAATCTTTGGATGGGTGGCCCCCATTCCGTAATAGACTAAAGAAAGGCATAGCATAAGCATGAACCCCGTTCCCTTTACTGGGCCATTAGCTCACGTCCTTACTTGTTGTGTAGGTAATGAAATGGTGATACTAGGAGCAGAGGAGGAGGTTCTCCCAGTGGAGCCTGGGGATTATCCGGAGGAGACTAGGTCGGAGTAGACAAATGACTTAAGGGAAGAAGAAGAACATTTTGTAAGGGTTAAATCGTAAACACATTTCGTAAATATGTTAACTAGGGCTTTAACTGGTATGTTTTGAACTCGTGATTGATTAACCCCAAACCTTAAGAATGTTGATTTAGATTTTTGTCTCAATTTATGTTTCAATTTATGTTTTAGTTAAATGGTTTTTTTTAATCCGTTTCCGCTAGTTAATGTCGTTTCCGCTAAACTTTCCAAAATAAATCAAGGATTTAATCTTTTATGATTTTAAACGAGTTTGAGAAAGTGTAGTAACAATTTGAATTTGAAATAGCATTCTGATTGAAAACGAGTTTTAAATAAAGGTTTTGATGAAAGTAAAGTTTTAAAAAATTTTAACTCGTTTTTCTCATAGGTAAATGGAAGGATAAAAATTTGGGTCGTTACAGTTAATATCAGAGCCAAGTCTACTCTGTACGTCTCTCTGCTAATAGCCCAGACTCGATGAGTAAGCCTATATGACTGTAAGTTTTCCCTTTATAACATTAAAACATTTATGTTCACACTGTAGAAATATATGTAGGATAAGTGTGATATTGGAAGTAGTTGTGATCGTAGAGATAGTTGAAATGATTTTCTTTGATAAATCCTCTTAAAGGTCCATGCCTTTACCTTGTGATGTGGACTCGTAGGAACCTAGCGATGGCCCGAAGAGTAAGGTGGAATGTCCCTGTTAATGAGGAGGGGGCCCAAGTGCCTGAACGACAAGGAGAACCGAGTCGAGATGAGGTTCTTGAACATATTGCGGCTATGGTGGAACAGCAGTCCCAGCAAGTGGAGCAACAGACCCATTTCATGGAGCAACACTTCCACTTCATGGAAAGGTTCATGCGACCGGATTGGAATGTGGGGCCAGACCCGGTAAACGAAAATGGAAACAATCGCCCTATATCAATTCAGCTAGCTCAGCCAGTCCAGCCGATGTATAGAGAAGCTGGATGGCAGAAATTCCAAAAACTTAGACCACCTTCTTTCAATGGGGATGTTTTAGACATCACGGGGGCCGAAGAGTGGGTTTGCTCATCTTTGCCATGTACGAGACTAATGACTACGATCAGCACGCAGTTGTAGCAGGTACTTTACGTATTTTAATTTTCTTCTCAAACGGTTACTTTTGCCTTTGCCTTCCCCTACATGAAATAGGAGATTTTAACTCAGCATAAACAACTCACTTAACCCTGGCAGGAACGATACATATAAATAAGTGTGCTGCCTATGTACTCTTTGATTTGGGTGCTACACACTCGTTCATCTCCACTAAGTTTTGTGAACGAGCAAACTGCTTCTCCAACAACACAAATTATACGCATCACATGCTGTTTCCCTCAGGCGATCGATCGATTACTGATGGGATGCTCCAGTCATATGAGGTGGACATCAACGACCGTTTATTTCAGATCGATTTGATCATCATGAATCTAAATGTCTATGATGTCGTATTGGGAATGGATTGGCTGTCTATGCACCACGTGGTCATTCACTGCAAGGAAAGGAAAGTCTATTTTGGTCTTCTGGGTGGTGAATGATACTCATTTCAGGGAGTTAAAGAGAATCGAAAGTTTGCAATCATCTCTGCAATCAAGGCAGATAAATTGATGAGGAATGGGTGCGATGGATTTTTGGTCAGTGTGATTGATACTACTTCGAGCACTAAGACTAAGATGGAGGACGTTGCAGTAGTTCGCGACTTCCCAAATATTTTTCTTGGTGATCTTCCTGGCCTACCCCCAGACAGTGATATTGAGTTCGAAATCAACATGCCGCCCGGTATGGATCCCATCTCCAAACATCCGTATCACATGACACCTGCTGAATTGTGAGAATTGAAGATACAATTGGAAGAGCTGGTTGGGAAAGGATTCGTTCGACCCATTTTTTCTCATTGGTGTGCACCTGTATTTTTCGTCAAAAAGAAGGACGGGACCTTACGGATGTGCATCAACTATAGGGAGTTGAATAAAGTCACGATCAAAAACAAATATCCCTTGCCGAGAATCGACGACCTCTTTGACCAATTGTTTGGTGCCCGAGTGTTCTCCAAGATTGATCTTTGCTTTGGCTACTATCAGCTAAAGGTCAAACCCGATGATATACCAAAGACTGCTTTTCGCACAAGATATGGTCACAGCGAGTTTATGGTTATGTCCTTCGGATTGACCAATGCCCCAGTAGCCTTTATGGACCTGATGAACCATATTCTTCTGTGACTTCTTGGACAAATTTATTAGCGTATTCATCGATGATATCTTGGTCTAATCCCAATCGGAGGCAGAGCATCATGAACATTTATGGATGGCCCTATCTGTTCTTGGTCAGCATCAGCTGTACGCAAAATTTTCTAAGTGTGAATTTTGGCTGAACGAGGTCAGTTTCCTTGGCCACGTAATTTCTATGGAAGGTATCTCAGTTGACCCATCCAAGATTCAGGCAGTGGTTAACTGGTCACAGCAAAGAATGTTGGTGAAGTGAGGAGTTTTCTGGGTCTGGTCAGTTACTACAGGCGTTTTATTAACGGGTTCTCCAAGATCGCTTTACCCCTTACTGGTCTTACCAGGAAGAACATTAGATTATGGTGGTCCAGCGATTGTGAAAGCAGTTTTCAAGAGTTGAAACGCAAGTTAACAACCACCCCTATGTTGGCAATATCTTTGGAGGATGGCGACTTTAGCATTTACTGTGATGCATCAAAGCATGGACTCGGTGGAGTTCTCATGCAACACGGAAAGGTCATCGCCTATGCATCACATCATATTAAGGTTTATGAATGGAACTACCCTACCCATGATTTGGAGCTAGCAGCAGTGGTCTTCACCCTCAAGATATGGAGACACTATCTGTATGGACAGCGCTGTGAAATCTACTCAGATCACAAGAGTCTCAAGTATATCTTCACCCAAAAGGAATTGAATATTCGTCAATGAAGATGGCTTGAGTTCGTCAATTACTATGACTGTGAGATCAAATATCATCCAAGAAAAGCAAATGTCATTGCTAACACTCTCAATCGTATGGTTACAGTAATGAGCATGATATGTCAAGAAATGCCTTCCGAACTTCGAGGAGACCTTCGAGGGATTGAGATACAGATGGTCCCTGTGCTGTTGGATGTGGTGTTAGCGCAGTTGACCTTGTTGCCATCTATTATTGAACAGATAAGGGAGGCTCAACAAAAGGATGAGGTATGTAAGGGTTTCAACCTGAACCCGACTCTACCACAGTATCAAAGCTTCTCTACGTCAGTGGATGGTATGGTCAAATATAAAAACCGGTGGTATGTAACCAGTGATTCGACGGTGCGACATAAGATCTTAAAGGAAACTCACTCATCTAACTTCTTTGTGCCCTGGGTTGTAACAAAATGTATCGGGATCTTAAAGCTCATTATTATTGGCCTAACATGAGGTACGATATCGCCGATTACGTATCCCAATGTCTAGTATGTCAACGCGTTAAGGCCGAGCACCAGCGATCTGGCGGTCCGCTCCACCCACTGCCAATCCCTGAATGGAAGTGGGAACATATTACCATGGACTTCGTCACTTGTCTACTCAAAATCTCTCAAGGCCACGATGCGATTTGGGTAATTATGGATCGGTTAACAAAGGTTGCACACTTCCTACTGGTATCGATGACATACAAGATGAACCAATTCACCGATTTATATATGAAGGAGATAATGAGGTTGCACGGCATCCCAGTTTCTATTGTATCGGATCGGGACCCACATTTTACTTTGGCTTTCTGGAAAAGACTGAGCAGAGCTATGGGCACTGAGCTAAAATTTAGCACGGCCTTTCATCCTCAAACAGACGGCCAGAGTGAAAGGACCATTCAAACACTTGAGGACATGTTACGAGCCTGCATTCTCGATTTCCACCTAGGAAGGAGAAATATCCTACCGTTGGTTGAGTTCGCATACAACAATATCTATCAGGCCACTATTGGCATGGCTCCCTATCAAGCGTTGTACGGAAGGAAGTTCAGGTCGCCGTTACACTAGGATGAAACAGACAAGGCTACGTTTTATAGGCCTGAAATGGTGTAGAAAACAGCAGAGTCGGTGGCACTAATTAAAAGAGGATGTTGGTAGCACAGATTCGACAAAAGAGTTATGCGGACAATCGCTGTAGAACCCTTGAATTCGACGAGGGAGACCATGTTTTTCTAAAGGTATCTCCTTTCAAGGGAGTCGTCAGGTTCGGTAAAAGAGGGAAGCTCAATCCTAGATGTGTGGGGCCCTACACATTCATAAAGAAAGTAGGATCGGTTGCCTATCTACTACAGTTACCAAAGTCCATGGTTGGCGTGCACAATGTATTTCACGTGTCCATGCTCAAGAAATTCCTGGGCGATGCAGTTGTACTAAGCCTCTTTGAAAGCATCGAGATTCAATCTAATCTGAGCTACAGCGAAAGGACTGTTAAGATTCTCGACTCTAGAGTAAAGGAGTTACGACGCAAACGTATCCCATTGGTCAAGGTTTTATGGCATAACCACAGTCGTGAAGAGGCTACGTGGGAGAAAGAGGATGACATGCATGCCTCGTACCCCAAATTGTTCAGTAACTAATTTTGGGGACAAAAATTGTTTAAGGGGGCTAGTATATAATATCTCGATCCTTACTTTCCCATGTACGCTATGTAACCAAACCTTGGATAATAATATATTTGACATGGCGTATTATTTTGTGCTAAATTATGATGTACCCTTACGGGAAAGATAGTGTGGGATTCGAGTTAAAGGGAGGAAAATGCAACGAAAGGGCGACCAGGGACTTTCGGACGTGTGCGGACGACAATTCGGATGAGATGTGTCGTCCGCAACACACGTGAACTTCAGGAAGACTCTTGGGACAAGACGAGGCATCCTAACTTTTGTACGATGAGGACTTTTGGACGAGCTTACGGATGCTGCGGATGAGGAAGATGGTGTCCGCATCAAATCTTTCCAAGTCTAGGGACTTTCGGACGCGTCAGGACACTTGCGGACGAGATTGGACCTTGTCCGATTTGCCTCTGTCCAATTCAAGGACACTTTCAAATGACTATGCGGATGATGCAGACGTAGGAAACGTCGTCCAATTTGAATCTGTCCAAGTTATGGATAGATTCGGACGACACGTGCAGATGCCAAATGGCATCCAAACACCAACTTCAGACGGTACGAACTAGTTGGGGACGACAATTCTCGTTCGAAGCCGAAAATTGCCCTGCAAAATTTACTCTTGTGGACGACATGCAGAAGAGACCAAGTCATCCGCACTCGTCTGAAAGATCGCAAGACAACACTAATTTAGGGATTTAAAAATTGACCCTTTGTCGTGTAGTCCATTACTACACAATCTCCAGCAAAGAAAGACCTCCCAGACAAGGAAATCTTCTAGCTCCAGCCTCCCAGTAGCAAGCCAACCTCCCTCCTCTATGCAATGATCATCCCTACTCCTAGTAAGTTCCTCCCTCCTTTTATCTTCCACTGCCCTTCGATCCAGTTCATTTTCCCTCTATCCCCTGCATTTCCTTATCCTCTTCGACAACACTTCTTCTCTGTGGGGTGGAGATTCAGCTATCCATGTGAAATTATTTCCACAATTAGGTAAGGGAATAGGTAGTCGTTGGCTTGAGGAGGCCCTACCCACAAGTATATTGTATGATGGTTGTGTTGGATTAGTTGGTCTGCTGTAATCTCTTTGTTGTGTGTTATTATTGTTGTGTATTAACGTAGCTTCTATCATTCTCTTCTAATAAATGTCATGCTTTAAGTTCTGCATTTACATTCTTTTACTTGTTCAAAGATGGGGCTAGATTATGATAAAAAGGAACTATAAGATGTGAACAGAGGAAGGCTAAGTAAAGAAAAACTGAACTAAAATGTCAGCCCATTTTCTGTGATGAACATCTTTCCTTGCTGCTATGTTCTGTACGTTGGTTATATTTTTCTATGTTATGTTTTATCTTCATTGTCACTTATTGTAATCCATTAACTATAGTTTACTTGCTGTGGATAACATATTAGATTGTTGCTAGAACACGTCATAAACGGTAACTCAGAAGCGTAAATATTCTCTGCTATATGGTGCTGCTGTAAAATAACAAAACATAATTGGTTTTAATCTATTGTTGTGATTCTTCTACTATTATATTTTGTTATTGTTGCTATTTTCTAAATGTTAAGATTTAAATGCAAGTCTCTATGTACGAAAGAAGTAAGGAAGTCATAAAGAAGTTATGTTAAATGCCAAGGATAAATGAAATACATTCAATGTTTAGACTCAGAATAAGTATAATTTTTGCCCTTCTTATGTATATCTCCTACAAAACTTGTTGTCATAAATTAGTTACTTAACTTGATGGGATGTTCAGTTAACTTGCCTAAACTTGTAAGCCCTTTTTAATGCTATTTGATATGTTCTTAACTCATGATAAACCGTTGTAAACTAACGAATGATAACTCAACATGATTAAACTTGTAAACATGCAATCCTCTATTTTTATTAGCTATTGTTATATGCCCTTAATGCATGATAAACCACTGTAAATAACCGTTGTAAACCGACAAATGGTAAATCATAATTGAAATATATTTGCTGTAAAATCGCTGCCGCCGCTGTCATTTATTTCTGTTGTTATCATTAGTTGGTACACGTTAATTAGATTTCTATTATTATTCTTGAGTAAAGCATGTTGTAAACTAATGAGTACCTCCGCTGTTATTTACTAATTGTTTTAGTTCAAATTCGGTATTAAGCATATTATTTACTGTTCTCAACCTGTCCAATTGTTGTTTATATGTCCTTAAACATACTCATTGTTTTAGTTGTTGCATTGACAAGCACGTTAAATTGTATCAATCTTGTTAAGCATGCTAGTTGTTGATTTAGTTTCCTTTCGAGCATCATATTCTAATTGTGTTAAATCTGCCATTTTCTTATGATGTGGATAGTTCGCTTAAAATTCTATTGTGTACTTCTATGAATGTTTTATTTTAGTGTCCCATGCTTCATGCTAATAGAAACAAGTAGGAAGTACCACCTTCGGGTGGTATTCACATGCAACAGTAAGGAGAAAGATGATAAGAAATATGAAGAAGAAATAGAAAAGTAGAAAAGGGAATTGGGAGTGGATGGGTAACTGGTATAGTCTATAAACTAGGCATAGCCCCTCCCTCGTAGGGTACAGGAGTTCTAGTTTACTTAGAAAATAAGAGACAGGTTAGATCCGTTTATGCCATTGCATGAGAAAAACCTCTCAATTCCAGTTCAATGTATGAGTAAGAAGAAAAGAAAGAACAAACATAATAAATGCTTGGGATGGGAGGCCCCCATTCCATAATAGACTAAAGAGAGGCATAGCATAAGCATGAACCCCGTTCCCTTTACTGGGCCATTGGCTCACGTCCTTGCTTCTGGTGTAGGTCATGAAATGGTGATACTAGCAGCAGAGGAGGAGGTTTACCCCGTGGAGCCTGGGGATTATCTGGAGGAGACTAGGCCAAAGTAGACAAATGACTAAAGGGAAGAAGAAGAACACTTTGTAAGTGTTAAATCGTAAACACGTTTTGAAAATATGTTAACTATGGCTTTAACTGGTATGTTTTGAACTCATGATTGATTAACCCCAAACCTTAAGAATGTTGATTTAGATTTTCGTCTCAATTTATATTTCAATTTATGTTTTAGTTAAATGGTTTTTTTTAATCCGTTTCCGCTAGTTAATGTCGTTTTCGCTAAACTTTCTAAAATAAATCAAGGATTTAATCTTTTATGATTTTAAACGAGTTTGAGAAAGTGTAGTAACAATTTGGATTTAAAAGAGCACTTTGATTGAAAACGAGTTTTAAATAAAGGTTTTGATGAAAGTAAAGTTTTAAAAATTTTTAACTCGTTTTTCCCAAAGTTAAATGGAAGGATAAAAATCCGGGTCGTTACAACACCCTTCACCATGCCTCGGACACCCACGCACGTTCTTAACCATGCCTTGCCTTCACCACTCCTTCATACGTCCACGCTTGCTCCACTATCGGTTTCCAAGAGAGCATGACCAGCCATGGATGGACTGGTTCAGATTGAAAAACAAGCCGCCCAGCTATCCACGCGAACCGCCAGCTATTGCCTCCACGTCAACTGCTAGTTCTAGCCTTTGCAAATTCCACACGTCAATCACCATTCTAGCGTCGTCAGTCACCACAAAATGATAGAGCGTCAAGGAGAACGGAAAGCCACAGACTTAGCTCTTCAAATGCACTGATTGCTTGACGCTAGAGGACCAATGCATTGCGGTTGTTCTTCATTCGCGCAGGTCAAAAATTCCCAAGCCCTAAACTGAAACCCGCATTGCTGCAGCTGCTCGCTGGACAACAAATAGCATCACATTCCACCACCCGAGCTCATTGTCATGCTCGTCTCTCCCTTGCTCATCATTCTCCTTTGTCTCCCTCTTCGTCTCCCTCTGCGACCATTCCGTTTTGGTGCTTCAGCCAAACCGGTTCACTTCTCCCCCTCATCTCCCAATTTTTTTCTTTTACATTTTAATTCCTCCTTAATTCTAATCCCATTTATTTTATATGCAAATAATCCTTTCATATTTTAATCCCAATAAATTATACTTCTTTCCTCCTTTAAATAAAGACCAGCTACCCCTAAATTTTCAGACCGAGCTAAACCAAACCAATTCAATCCATTCTTTCACTGCTTCAGAATTGCGATTTTGAATGAAGGAAGGCATCCTCGCCTTCGTCTGCATGCGTCCGAAAAGTCTAATAATTTGGACAGATTCGAACTCTCCCTGTCCTCAATAGTCTGGATTCGTCCTAACTCTTCCTAAAACACAAATTTGGATGCGATATGTCATCCCCGCTTTGTCCCACAATGCGAGGGACGACTCACAATACCTTTTGGACTCAACACCCAGTCCGCACATCGTCCTCAGGCATTCAAAAACTCCCAATACACAATCCAAGATAATTTTCCATGTTTAATTTAATGACTCAATTAAATAATCCTTTCAAATTAATCATAATTATCATCCAATAAATTCTCATACATTATTATCTAACAAATACATTCTTGGTAATACCCCGATGAATATCCAACTAGTTCGAATACTTCCAATTACTTTTCAATTTATATTTGTTAAATTTTTGATATGAAAAGTCAGGGTATTGCATAATGCTTTTTCATTTAAGATCATCTGGGTTTATAAAAATGCCAAATACTCCACTGTGGTCGAGTTGTAAGCAGATTTGTAACACACACCATTTCTTCTATATTTTTGCTTCAACTTCCACTAATCCAAATGCCCGGACTCCTCTTTGTGTAATGAACTAAAATTCTCCTCCAAGCTAGCTAGGAAATAGACACCTATAAAAATAAATAAAAAGGTTAGAAAAGAAAGGAGCCCCTTGGCTCAAACTCGAGTATTCAGATTCGGGGAGCATGAATTTTCCTTCATCTAATGGGTAGAAACCTTTGTCCACCAGTGCCTTTGGAGGATGTTCATCCTCCATCGTGGCTGTCCATCCTCATGGATGGATGTCCATTCCTTCATCCAACGTATAGAAACCTTCGTTCGAGATTTGCAAGTGCCTTTGGAGGATATCCTCCTCTATCCTGGCTATCCATCCTCATTGAAGGACGTCCAACCTTTATCCAACAAGCAGAAACCTTCATCCACCAACAATTTTAGAGGATGACCACCTCCTTCCTAGTCGTCCATCCTGATTGAAGAATGTTGTCCCTTCATCCAACGGGGAAAAGGATTCGTCTGCATGTGCCTTTGGAGGATGTCCATTCTTCATCATGGTCGTCCATCCTTATTATAGAACATCCACCTCTTCATTCAATGGGCACAAAACTTTGTCCACCAAAGCCCCAACTCCCATCGTGAACGTCCATCCTCAATGCAAGACATCTGTCCCTTCATCTAACTACCAGCATGGATGTCCCTTAAACATCCCACAACCTTACAATGTCCCCAAGGCTACTCCTTAGATGTCCTTCCTCATGGATCAGCCTTGGACATCCCTCGTTCTTGAAGGATGGCCAAGGTTGATCATTGAATGTCTGTTGGATGTCCATGACGTCCTTGGATGTTTTAAGCAAAAAACGCAATTGCAGCGTTTGCCTCAACATTTTTTGATGGAAAGTGTAACTATAAGGTTTGTCTTCTTCATTTTTCATAGTTCAAGGTTTTAGTTGTTCATGAAATTACTTTAAGATTTGACTTGTTGCTGATTCAACAGTTTAGGGTTTATTTTGTTAATTTCTATTGAAAAAAATTTCCAAAACCTTTTACCTCTTAAAGACAGTTTTACCTCAACTTTCAAAATGACCTAAAATTCAAATTAGAGTCATTACATCTTCCCCTCGGTTGCAATAACAGTTACCTTCCTTACCACACAATTACCACAATCTGCAATACTTTCATAATCCACATAAACAACTTCCAGAGCAACAATTAAGATCAACAAGAAAAACGTGACAACCAAGCGATGATCAAGCAAGCCAGAGTTTCTCCTGTGATGCAAGTGAGAAACACGATATTGTGCTCCAGAAAATGACCTTCGTGCTGGAAAATGACTTCAAGCTAAATTCCATAGCAACAATGGAATATCCTATTATGATTTATTCTGTGACAGAAAAGCACAACTAGAGAAAAATTTGCAATATGAGCCTATTATCAATGTTGTTAAAAAATTCTACGTTAACTTTCCAAATTAGTCACCCTAGATAGTTTGTGCATACAATAAATGTTCCAATGGGCCAAACATATTATCAACTCCATTTATGGGTTACCTAATGAAAACGAGTTTGCAACCCTGTTGGCAAACAAGCCTGCCTTTCGAAGCAGATTTTTAGAAGCATTGTGCCAACTACAGACAGAGTGGCACATCTCAACTCAAAAAGCTTATATATTAGCGCAGAATAGCGTATTTCCCTAGGCCAGAATATGGTACCATTTTCTTAAATCCAAATTGATGCCATTGTCATATGTTCAAACTATTTCAAAAGAGTGAACAATTTTACTCTACTGCATTTTAAAATGGAAGTCAATCAATGTTGGGAAAATCATTCAGGAGTAAATGTGTATTTTTGCAAAGAAAATATAACGTCAAATATGGTTTCTTTCTCCGATCACTTATTTATGTAAGCATGCAAGAATGTCATTCAATGCTATGGAAGAAAAGCCAAAGGAATCGGGAGTCATAACTCCAATTTCTGTAACAAAGATCACCACTGATAAGACAGAAGATGATTTGGTCACTCCAACCAAGCCACAATTACATCATCAAGACCCAAGGCCACGTAGTAGTTCGCCAACACCTTCAAATTGCTTGAGCAGCTACTTAGTCAATAGGAAGTAGATAACCATACACTATTTCAAATGATGCAGTTCATAGAGAAGAAGTAAGGGTCCTTTTGGGACCATGTTAGAGGTAGAGACGGCCAAATTAGGCTATCACTTGAAAGGAATAGCTTCATGCCATGTGAACCATATATGAAGTTCCCACTACATATTTTTGAAAAAATTGAAGAGTATGAGATAGGCGAAAACATCTATATGATGAAAAAGAAAGAAGAAGATTAGAATGAATGAAGGAGGCAAAAAAAGAAGAAATGTGTGGTGTAAGAATAGGGGTAGAAAGAGAGGGCTCTACCAAGAAAAAAAAAGGCAAAAGAAGTGCAAGGTGTTAAGCAAAAGAGAGCTACAGTTGTGCTAGCAACAAGAAAAATGAAAGTCATGTGAATTGAATATTCTAAGGCATTCGAATCAGAGAGAGTTGAGACAAAGAATTCTGAATCAAAGGGCTCCGCCTCAGAATAAGAAGATTACTATCTAACATCCCTGAACAACCAAGAGGAGAGCATTCTGACCCCTTAATCTGGAAATTATTTTTTTGTGTTGATGGTGGTCAATGCAGGTTTAAGTGCATTGAGGGCATTGCACGAATTAAGTTTTGGGGCTCATAGTATTGGCACTCCTGAGTGAAGGTTATTTTTCTGTTCCATTTTGCTTTGCTTTTATTCTATTCCCTTGTTATTGATGCGAAAATGGGAAAAGTATAGAAGAGTCTTGGATCTGTGCAGTTAACCATAATTTGAAAGGGTGGTTGACCAAAAAATTCACAAGTTCAAAAATCGTCTCCTGTAGATGATTTGCGGTCGTCCGGATGACTGTAGCTGGGCGACCAGTTGACTTAGGAAAAAGTTGCTAAAATTACAATTTTCTATTCCATCAAAGAACTCCTCATTGATTAATCAAAAAAGGAATTCTTGCCAACAAGAAAAGAGAATTTGAATACAATCTTCGATAATGTTCACCAATATAAATTCGCTAAAAGATTACAAGAAATAACAAGCTCAAATAATTCTCATAATACTTGCACTCTGCGGTTTCAATCAAGAGGATTATCAATAATCCAAGAGAAAGAGAATAACCATGACTAATAAGGTTTAATTCATCAAAAACTAAATTTTCTATTAAGTCTTGGTGGGGTATAAATAGTCTACTATAAAAGAAAAGCAATTCTATTATAATTAGGATTGATTTAAATTTATCCCTAACCAATCCATATCCACTTTATTCAAAATTTAAAATAACTTGAATTTAAGCTACCTAGAAAACTTTAAAATAAACTAACTAAAGACTTAACTTAAATTTTATCTTCACTCATATTTGAATGAAATCTATCCTTGGCATTTTTATGCAAAATTCGTAGCAACCTCATCAATGGTGGATTCTTCTTCATCTTGCCATATAATCAAATGTTTTGGCAACTCTTGATCCACCTCACTTGGCATTTTCTCTTACTCTTTTATAGCTTGGAATCTGAAAAATAACACACCATAAAATAAGTTGAAAGTTTCTTTGATTGAACTTTAGTAAGGACTCTTTATGGAACATCATCCCCTCCGGGTGAAAAGGGATTCGTCCTCAAATCTTGTATGTTAACTTCGCCTTTGGCTTTTTCACTCCCAAGATAAGGGAATAGATCTTGTACAATGAATGAATTTGAAATTCCATATTCTTTTGGTAGGTTGAGCTTGTATGCATTGCCATTGATTTTTTTTAAAATTTTGTATGGTCCTTCGGCTTTAGCAATGAGTTTGGACTTTCTTTGCTTAGGGAATCTTTTGATGGACTACAAGATCCATCTACAAAGACAAAGGCCCAATGTCTCATCAACTCCTCTCTTTCCATCCATTCGAAAGGTTACTCATTAAGGGCCCAAATTAAAGAGCTATCAACCAAAGAGGATCAAGGAGGTCCCACGGCCTTAGTACTATGGAAATGAGCCCAAAAAGACTCACTTGAAGGGCAAGAAAGACCAATGAAAAAAGAGTTATGGAAACCTACTAAAATTAACCAAGCAAGTGGTCAAAGTTCAACCAATTTGGCAACTATCCAAGTGGCAAATTTTGAAGGAAAGAAGCTACCATCCTATTCACCATTTCATGGCCCTTAAGCCAGCAAGGAGTTGCCAAAATAATAGCTTTAGAAAGTTACTAAAACTATAGTTAACTAATCTGCCAATTAGGACCGAATATTTAGTGTGTTTCCTATTTTATTATTTCCTATTTTATGCTTTGTAATTGGCTATACAAAGTCACCTAATGCTTATGTTTTGGGCATTGAAGTTTGAATACAAAATAGCTTTTTCTAATTTTAAAATTGGAGTGATTCCTTTTTCAAACACTTTGGTGAGTTACATCCAAAATTCTTCTTGTGTGAATTATATCACAAGACGGGATCTCACTTAGGCTTAAGTGAGTTTTTTCACAGGCATCCGTAGCCCTACTCTTTAGGGAAAGGTTGTGTGTAGTGGTGTGTAATGACCCAGATTTTCGTAAATCCTAGAAATACGTAAAAATTTGAAATTTTGCTAAGGCCCTTGAAATCTCTTTTAAAACAGTTATCAGAGTGCGATGTTAAACCAGATCACTACTGACCATTCGTAAAACTCATTATAAAATCCAGTTAATAAAACTATGCAGAAGCGTAATTGAAATCATCGTTTAAGAATGAAATACTAACCCATTGAAATACTACTTTTTACACAACTTACTACTTGATATAATTACAACTTTGAAAACTAAACTTAACCAAAAACCATTTCTCTTTTACCCTTTTTATGTGTGTGGCCAGCCACGATCTCCCTTGCGCGTGCAAATCCATCATCCACTGCCTTTATTATCTACTTGTTATCTTTCGCTACTCCTAGTCCGTGCATTAACTCTACATATGGGTACCTACAGCTACACCACAAGCAACTATAAGCCCGAAGGCTTAGTAAGGAAAAAGGGTTATGCATGAAATGCCTCTCTTTAGTCCTTTTTGGAATAGGGGCCACCCAAACCAATCCTCTCATTAAGTCATTGATCTGTTTATTACTTTACTTTAAGCCGTTACTTGTACTTCAAGCTGGAATTGAGAGGTTTTCTCGTGAAATGGCATAGTGTTCGGATCTAACCTTTTTCTTGCAATCTAGAACTCTCGTACCCTATGAGGGAGGGGCTCTGCCTAGATTGCAGAATACATCCACTCCCAATCCTCTTTTCTTCCTCTTTTTATTAACATTTAACTCACTTATGCATTCGTACCACCACCGAGGTGACACTTCCTATACTTTCTATTAACATGATGCATGATGCTTCACAACATAAGATCAAATGAAATGCACACACATAAAATAAACTATCGCTATATGAATGCCACTCTTTAATACATTTTGGAATGGGGGCCACCCAAACCAATCCTTTCATTAAATCATTAATCCGTTCTTACTTTACTTCGTCTTACTTTGATTCCTTGGGGTCCGTCATTCTATTGATCCATTGAAATCCATCATTCTATTATTCTGTACTCGTACGTCGAGCTGGAATTGAGATGTTTTTCTCGTGCAATGGCGTAATGGATCTAGCCTTTTGTCTTATCTTTTAAGCAAACTAGAATTCCCCTACCCTACGAGGGAGGGGCTACGCCTAGTTTACAGACTATATCCGCCACCCATCCGCTCCCAATTCCCTTTTCTTTCTTCTTCCTTTCTTAACTTTTTCACCTCACTTATGCATACTTGCGTACCACCACCAAGGTGGCACTCCCTATTAGTCTCTATTATAATGATGCATGCTCATACATCCTTAACCTATCATGATGCATGATGCTTCTAACATAACATTCTTAATAATTGAAGTGAACATTAAATAAAGTAACTGTACTGAAAGAAGTAAAGCAACGTAATAATAATAACTAACGTGCACATGAGAAATAAAAGAAAAGACGTGCGCAATAAGGGAATGCAGAACTATATATATATATATGAATCAAAACACGAAAAGCATGCTTCAATTAATAAAGTACAATATTATTAATTAATATGCTAATTTTTCTAGTTAATTTCCTAATCCGTTTACGTGCTATCCTTGGTGATTTACATGCTCAAGATTGATTACTTTAGTTACGTTCTAATTTAATTAACATGGTCAGTTGATTACGTTAGTCAATTACGCTAGTTAATTAACATGCTTTAATTAATGATCTAGTAGACTATCCTAATCAATTATATGCTTAAGGTTAATTACATGCTTTTATCATAGATGATTTAGACATGCTTTTTATGGTTAATTGATTTAGCATGCTAATCCTAGTTATTATTCTAATTATTTGCATGCCCAAGTTTAGTTAAATTTCTAGTTGATTACTCTAGTTAATTACATGCTTCCATTTGGTTAATTAACTCTAGTTATTAAGGAACATGCTTGAGTCAAATGAACTACTTAGCTAGGTTAACATGCTCTCCAGATGATTAATTAACATGCTCGATGAGTGATTTACAACTATCAGTTAATTAAACTCATTGATTAACATGCTTGATAAGTAATTCCATTTATTATCTAATTAATTAACCTAGTTAATTAACATGCACATTGACTATTTAATTAACTACGTGCTAAGATTAGCTATCATGCTAAATTAATTAACCATTAACTAATTAGATTAACAAATAAGCATGCTGGTTTGATTTTAGTAAATTGTGCTAGTTAATTGACAAACTCTAATAAGATTTATATATTCGAAGAAGGATCACAATTATACTAAATCAGACATGCTTATACAGAGGCATTTAACTAACAGCAAATAAGAGAATTAGCAACAATAATAACATCGACATAAGAAAGGGAATCAGTTCATTGACGCTATCTCATCTTCAGCCTTTCATTCTCTATTTTTCCACAACTACTCTATACTTCACAAAAATCATTCATCAACTAATGGCATCTACGAGTAGCTAATCACAACACTAATAAATGACGAAGCTAACATTAATAACATATCATTGAGCAATGCAAACAAGGAAAATCAATTACAACATATCACAGGATAACCACAAACTACAGAGTGCTAATCAATCCATCCTATCATCACACAACAAAGGAAAACACGATAGAAAACTAGAACTCACTATCAACAGCAAGCATTATGATTAATTTTAATTTAATCTAACTAAGTTGACATGCTCAACTAAGGATCCCCATCATAGTAAATTAAATGTGCTTATATTGAGAAATATGCAGAGAACCTTAACTAACAGCAAGTAAAAGGAAGACCAACCACTATAGAAAGAAATTTCATTCACTAAGGCTATCTCCTTCCTCATCTGATCCTCACATACTTTTCTCCTCAACATTCTATTTCACATCTATTTCACTGTAACCCATTCAATACTTCACAACAAAACCTAAGGCATACAAGGTAAAGCATATAAGCATAGAGGAAATTTATCACCTAAACTAACCAACAACAATAATTAGAAACCAATTCAAGAAAACTATTATCTATCAATAACTACTCAACAACTAACAATGAGCATTTCAAGACAAATAGCATACATTAAGCATTTAAGAACAATAACACTAAACTCTCACACACTAGTTTGTGGTGAAGGGCCTCCAAATCGTCAAAAATCCCCTAGTCCCTTACCAATTTGAAGAGCAAAATAGGGACAGCTCTCCTTTTCAACTCACGGTTCCAGCTCCCAGCAGCTCACTCCAACTCCTTAGCCCACTCACGTTTACACACACTCTCTAACATTACCACACTTTACTCACCTTCACATCACTCTCAGCTCACACACTCACGGTCACCCTCTCTCTCGCTCTCTAGAAATTCTCTCTTGCAGAAGGAAAAGTGGAGACTAAAAGGGAGAGGGAGAAAGCTAATACCTAGAGATGAGGAGACAAAATCATCATCCTAGGGGAGGGAGGTCGGCGACCTAGCTGGAGGGTGGGGAGGCATGGCACTTTGTCGGATTTCGTCGATTTTTCAACGGTTTTCATCATTCTCTCCTTATTGTATTTCGTAGGTCTGAACTATTACGGACAGATGCAGATGCATAGGTCTCATCCGCACATCGTTCGCAAGGCTAAATCACTCAGGCTAAAACGAGGCTTCGGACAGGAGAACGTATCCCTGTCCTGTCTCTATCGTCCACAGGTGGGTTTCGGACTCTAAATCATGTCCATACTAGCGCCCGTACTATCATCCGAAAGTGTCCTTAAATAGGAAAGAGTCGATGCGGACACATCCTTCCTCGTCTGCATTGTACAGAACCTCGTCCAAAACTATCCAGGTTTAGGAGAAATTCGATGCAGACGCTATTCCTCTCGCCCGGATCGTCCGGACCCTCGTCTGCAACACTACGACATAGTGTACTTAGGACGCCAAATCACGTTCTGAGTCTCATCCCAAGTTTCCCCTGTGTGTGCAACATAAGTACGGATAATACATGAAGTCCGCAATATCGTCTGCATGTCGTCCGAAACACTCTAGGCAGAGCTCTTCCCACTTTTTTCTCGCTAACTCCTACACAGTAACCATATCCCCCATGAATACCCGTCACAAAATGACACGTATAAATACGTGATGCAATACCCCTATGCTCCCAACACTTCACTACATCACATATACGAGAGAAACGTTAGCGGAATTACCCCTAAATTTAATGCTCCGAGCGTCCTCGGTAATACCCCGATAATTATCCAACTTTTAAAATATCAGGGTGCTACATGGTGTCCAACCATCCATCAAGCATCCACCTATAAAGTCATCAAAAGGGAGTGCAAGCTCTCCGACTTTCCAAATCCGACCACCTGGAGCATTTTCAGCATATTTCCTAATTCTGGAGGAATATTTCCAAAGTTCATGAAGGATTCTTTTCCTTATGCATTCAAGAAAAATTTAACCAAATTTCAGCTCAAATGGATGTAAGACAAAGAAGTTATGTGTGTTCAAAGTTCACTTTCTTAAAGTGAATTTCTGTAAATTTAAGGAAAGTGGAGATTCGGTCACCTCACTTGACTGCTGCTTCATCCGCAACTTCAACCACTCTTTAGAAATCGCTACTGCCATATTTTTTGGTCGCCTAATCCAGCAGCGTTCCGTGACTGCAACTCAACCGCAGGACGAATCTGTTAAATTCTACTATTTTGTGGATTCAATACTCGTTCGAAAGTCTCAACTGCCCAGCTACCACAAGTCCAAAAAGAATCATCCGAAGGTTGAACCACACTTCAACAATTCAACACTATATTTTTCGGTTATATTCTAATCCTCTTCCGCTGATGTATCATATTTCCTTCCTTAAGTGTAACCATACTAAGTCTCCTTCTTCGAATACCATTGATTTCCTCACCTTGTTGGCTTGTTTGGCATACATTTCATTTTTTTTCTCTATAACCCTTTTCACCTTCATATGCAATGCTTTAACTTAATTGGCTTTATTTTGTCTTTCCTTGTTGATCAATCCGTTATTTGGCAATAGGATCCATTGGAATAAGGGGATTAAATCCATAGACCACCTCGAAACGATTTTTTTTAGTAGCACTATGAACACTTTGATTATAATCAAATTCCACATAGGGGAGTTGTAAGTCACAATTGGTTAATCTCTTACTTACAATGGTCCATAATAAAGCTCCCATAGTTCGATTAACAATCTCAGTTTGTCCATCTATTTGAGGATAAAAATAAGTACTAAACATAAGTTTAGTTCCTAATCTTCTCCATAAAGTATTCCAAATAGAACTTAAGCATTTTGTATCTCTATCCAACACAATTGATTGTGGCATTCCATACATCCTTACTACTTTAAAAAATAACTTGGCAATTTGGTATGCATCATCAACTTTGGTACATGGAATGAAATGTGTGATCTTTGAAAATTTATCCACCATAACCATAATAGAACCTTTCTTTCTTACCATGTGTGGTAATCCCGAAACAAAATCCATACTTAATTCAACCCAATAATGATTTGAAACTGGTAATGACATTATATAAACTATGGGGTGTAGGTGACTTTTAGCCTTTTTTCACATAATACATCTTTCTAATATTTTGTGCACATCCTTTAACATGTGAGCCCAAAAAAATAATTCCTTTAAAACCTCATAAAATTTCTTTTCTCCATAATGGCAAGCAAGACCTCCTCCATGAGCCTCCTTTACAAGAGGTTCTCTAAGGCTACATTGGGGTATGTATAATTTTCCTTTTTTATAAAGATAACCATCGATTTTGTGATACCCTCCCTCAGATTTTAGATCACACTTTTGATACCAAGAGCTTAAATCTTTGTTGTCCTCATAAATTTGCTTTATCAATCGAATCCAAAAATTTGAGCTTTGAATTCAGAAAGAAGAGAAGACCTTCAAGACAATGCATCAGCTACGATATTTGAATCTCTCTTCTTTTATTTGATCATATAGGGGTATCGTTTAAGAAATTTCACTAATTTGGCATGTCTTTCGTTAAGCTTGTTTTGACCCTTGATATGTTTGAGAGATTAATGATCCATATGAATAACAAATTCTCGAGGGAGTAAGTAATGTTGTCAAACTTCCAAAGTTTTTATAAGTACTAGAAACACCTTATAATAAGTTGAATATTTCAAAGTGACCCCTTTTATTTTTTTGGCTTGCTTTCTTGCATGAGAATAGATCCAATTCTCAATCCGGAAGCATCACATTAATTTCAAAAGTCTTTTTAAAATCGGGTAGAGCTAGAATAGGTGCATTGCATATATTTTCTTTAATAGTGTCGAAACTTACTTGACATGCATTGGTCCAATTACAGTCTTGATATTTCTTTGTGCAATCTATAATAGGAGCCATTATACTGCTAAAATGTATGACAAACCTCTGATAGAATGATGTTAAGCCATGAAAACTTCTTATTTAGAAAATATTTCTTGGAATCAGCCACTCCTTTATTGTTTGGACTTTCGTTTCACCTACTTTGATGCCTTGCTTTGTCAATAAAAACCCAAGAAAATATACTTTCTCTTGCACAAAAGAACATTTATTTAGATTGCCATAAAGTCTTGTTTCTCGTAACTTCTCAAATAATTGTTGAAGATGATTCAAGTGAGCTTGCAAATTGATACTATATACTAATATGTCATTGAAATAGACCATGATAAATTTTCCCAAGAAATCCTTCAAGACATGGTGCATCAGCCTCATGAAAGTATTTGGAGCATTAGATAATCCGAATGGCATGACCATCCACTCATAAAGCCCATATTTGGTTTTGAAAGGCATCTTCCACTCATCTCCTTCTTTCATACGGATTTGATGGTAGTCACTCTTAAGATCAATTTTAGAAAATATAGTTGATCCACTTAACTTATCGAGCATATCTTCAAGTCATGGTAAATGAAATCAATATTTTATAGTAATTTGGTTGATGGTTCAGCTATCCACACACATCCTCATTGTCTTATCTTTCTTAGGATCTGATAATGTAGGCATTGCACAAGGACTAAGAGATTCTCAAAAAAGAAGATCCGTAACTTGCTTGTGTAATTCCTTAGTCTCTTTGGGGCTCATTCTATAAGTCGGACAATATGGTAATACTACTCTCGGAACATGATCAATTTGATGTTCAATCCATCTTATAGGTGGTAGACCTTGTGGAAAATATGTCTTTAAACTTTATAATAAGATCTTTGATAACCGAGGGTACATCCCCCAATTCCTCTAGTTGATCCTAGAACATTATCAAAATAAGAGGACCACATCAAAGTAATTCCTTTTTCAATTCTCCTTGTGATACAAATAAATATTCTTTGCCTTCACCTTCTTTCTTCAACTCTTGATCTTTGGCTATTTGATCTGGAAGGAGTGGCACCAATTTAATCAATTTTTCATTATGTGAGAATGAGTAGAAGTTGGAGTAACCATCATGCATGGTTCATCTGTCAAATTGCCAAGGGCGTCCAAGTAATATATGTTTTGCATTCCTTAGCACTACATCGCAATGCACTTCATCTTCATAATCACCCATTGATATTGGAATCTTTGATTGTTTTGTTACCTTGATGTCTTCATAGCTATTGAGCCACTTCAAATGGTAAGGTGTGAGATGTTTAGTAGTCTCTAAATTCAATTTCTCCACAAGATCCGTAGAAGCCACATGGGACAACTTCCCCCATCAATTATTAAAGAACATACTTTTTTCTTGATTAGACATTAGCTATGAAAAATATTCTCCCTTTGGCAAGCGCTTTCATTAATGTGATGTGTCCAAAGGTTTCTAAAGAACCTTCTTGCGCATAAACCATGGTCTCTTCCTCCTCTTTTGGTATTATTAATTCTTCTTCTTCACTTTCTACCTCATTTTCTTCTTCTCAGATGATCATAACTCATCGGTTTGGGCATTGAGAAGCGATATGCCCTATGCCGAGGCACTTGAAACATTTAATGTCTCTTGATCTAGTTTGAGAGACATTCTCTTTTGATGCTTTTTCTTCCATGCTTTTGTTGGCCGAAATTTTGGAAGGGGCAACCTTATGATTGGACTTTGGTTGTGGACTTGTTGATTAACTTTGCTTGATAAATGTATGAGACAGAATAAAGTTTCATCTTTTGCATTGTCTTTCTACTTTTAGTGCTAGTTGTATAACTTCTCCCATGTTGTGATAAACTTGTAGCTCCACCACATTACAAATATCAACATTCAAACCTTTAATGAATCGAGTGGTCGTCTATTCCTCTGGTTCTTTAAGGTAACTCCTTATTTTAAGGTTTTGAATTCGATGATCTATTCTTCAACCGATACAGTCCCTTGCTTTAGGCTTTGAATTTGCAAAAAGAGCTCTTGCCTGTAGTGGTTGGGTACAAATCGATGTCCCATCAAACTTTTCATGGCACTCCATGTTTGAATATCTTGTTCTCCCACTCGACTCCTCTTAGCTTTAAGATTTTTCCACCATAAGCTAGCATACCTCATTAGCTCTAAGATAGCTAGTTGAACTTTGGTTTTCTCCGAGTACTTGTGACAAGCAAACACATTTTCCACATTTTCTTCCCAATCTAGGAAATCGTCACCATTGCATGTACCTTTGAAAGGTGGGATGGAAAGCTTCACATTGTTTTAGCTCTTCGAAATTGTCATTTTGATTTTGTGGGCTTTGTGGTTCCTCGAAGTCAGATGAATTATCATGCACTTCTACAATGTTTCCTTTCTCTAACTGTCCTCCTCTAGCAGCGCCACACCCCTTGATCAAAGGTTTTGTGGTGCTTGGGTGTTAGATGCATCATAAATCCTATTTGTTGAGTCAAATTTTGCACAACATCTTTGAGTTAATTGAGTTGTTCTTGAAGGAAACTTCAACCTTCCTTATTGGGGGTTGTAATACCCCAAATTTTCATAATACTAAACGTGAGATCTAAGTGATAATATTTATGGATTTTTGGAGAATTATGGGATGATTGTGGTATAGAGATATTAAATGTGGTTCTTGGTTGTTAGAAGTGTGATTTTTCTAAGTGTTAGAAGGAATAATAAGGAGAGTGGTCAATCAATGGTGAGGGCAGTCAATCATTGACTGAGCAAAATATCCATAAGCGAAGCATTTTGGAAGCAGTTGATCAGCTGAAGGAGGGTGATCGAGTTTTCCCAAAGCACATTTTATACAGAGAGCAACGAATTTGGAAGCGGTTGATTGTCCACGGAAGGGTGATCGACCGGGTTGAAGCAATTTTGTGAAGAAATGTGATTTGCAGTCGATTAAGGCAGAAGTTGCGGTCAGTCTTGGACTATGCAAATTTTGAAGTTGGAATTTGTGGTCTATCATCCATTGAAGGTGATCGATCGGTATTTGAGAAAATAGTCAACTCTGAAGGTTTTGTGGTCGATCATGGGAAGGTCTTGATTGACCAAATTGCCAAGAATCGCCTAGAAAATGTCTAACCGTCTTCTGAAAAAATGAAGTGGCACCTGGATAGTGAAGTGTAATGACTTGTCTCCTTTCTCTGTACGTTTATAAGTATATTAGGAAGGAATTTGGCAGAGAAAACAAAGAAATCGTTTGGTGATCTCTCATGGTAACTCCTGCGTTGTTTTAGTTCCTGGAGAATACTATTATCCTGCTATGTGGTGGTATGGGAAAATCTTCAAGGAGAGGAATCTGGAGAAGAAGAAGAATAAATGAGGAGAAAGCTTTGTCTCCAAGAGGTAATAAGTGTGCATGTGTTTTTCCTTCGGAGCTCCATCACAAGAAGTAGTAGGATTTGTTTGGTTTACGTATGCTGCTTTGATGAATCTGTGAGTATCATGCTCTGTGGTTGATGATGTTAATTAAGAAACTGTAAATATGTTCAATGATAGATAATAGGTTGTTGCATTGAGGATGCTCTGTTGTTGATATATGTTAAGTTCTGGAACGGCATGCTCTGTTGTTGATGTTCATTAAGAAACTGATATTAGAAATAGGTATTTAATGTTGGGAGATACTTGTGTTTACTGTTATTGATGTTTGTTGTAAATAGAAATTAAGTATAGATAAGTTGTTTGATGTTGTTGTCTGCTATTGGTTTGATGTTGTTGTCTGCTATTGGTTTAAAAGCATGTTTTGAGACTATGCTATGCTGTTGGGTTTGATAAATGCTAAGTGTTGATCATGTTGAGCTTTGAAGATCGTGGTGCTCTGTTGTTAATGATATATTTACTAAACTTGTTATTGCTTCGATGAGTAGTTTAATGTTGCCGGTTGATTGCTATTGTTGTTGAAAGAGGTTAGGTATTAATATGTTGTTCATAAATACTAAGTTCTAGAGACTTGATATTGCCAAAGTGCTGGATGTTGAGGTGCTAGGTATATTAATGGGTTGTTCATTTGTTAATAGGATGAAAGGGTTTATGCTAGGCTTTTGTGTTTGATAAATGTTAGGTTGTTATCATGCTATTACTTGGAGATATATTGTTGTTTTTTGTTTGATGATTGAATTCGTTGGATCTAAGTTGTGATTCCATTGTTGTTAGAGGATGTAATGCTAAGTTGTGTGCATTCATGCATCATTTTTTTCAAGAACATGTAAACATATTTCTCATGCATAAGTGTTTTATAACTTTAAATGCTACATGTTAAAGAATACGGAAAGATAAGCATGAGTTTATTAGTTTG
Organism: Begonia loranthoides; assembly: GCA_022433065.1. Taxonomy (NCBI): domain Eukaryota; kingdom Viridiplantae; phylum Streptophyta; class Magnoliopsida; order Cucurbitales; family Begoniaceae; genus Begonia; species Begonia loranthoides. The sequence continues at coordinate 9,389,365 of CM039473.1, forward strand.
TTCTCAATTGATGTCAAGACAGACCAACTAATGGTTGGTGAGGCCATTCAAGCATTGATGCGCATGGCTGCTAGTGCATTTCGATTGATGTCGGAACCGGTTGTTGTGCATTGATGTGTATAGCATTTATTGAGTCTTTGATTGATGTTAGGACAAAACGCATTGATGTGCACAAAAAAGAAAGAAAGGAAACTAAAATGAGAAAAAGTTTTATAAAAGAAGCATTACATGTTTTATATTGCGTTTCACTTCTTACTAAGCAATAGGCTTATAGTTTAAGTCTTATGATGTAGGTATGCTTGAAAGTGAGAAAATGATCAGTGGATGGAGGATTTGCACGCTGCGGACTTGGTGGCTGGTTAGGCTAAAGATTGAAGAGAAAATGTAACAATGTTTTTAAAGAAAAGAAATTGTATTTGCAATATTCTATTTTATTAAGAAAGTTTTATGTTGTATTTTATTTCCTTTGATTTTAAAATACAAAGTCTTCTGCTGTTGTAAATATTTTTATTCATGGAATTTCCAAATGTTTTAGCGAGTAAAGTCTTTTGCGGAGTTTATACAAGAAAAAGTCTTTTAAAATTATATATTTTGAATTGTATGAGAAATCGAGATGTTACAGGGGTTGTACGGGCGGAACGGATTGGGAGTTGTTACCTCTTGTTGTTGTGAAGAATGTGCAGCACTCTTTGTAATCATAGTTGAAAGACTCGAATTCTTGGCTCTGATACCAAATTATGCGGAAACAAGTAAAGTATAGGAGAGTCTCGAATACGTGCAATCGACCAGAATCTGAAAGGACGGTCGAACAAAAAATTCTCAAGTTCAAAAAATAGTCGCCTCTAGATGATTTGCGGTTGTCCAGATGACTATAGTTGGGCGACTGGTCGGCTTGGAGAAAAGTTGCTAAAATTACAACTTTTCTATTACACCAAAGAACTCCTCATTGATTAATCAAAAAGAGAATCTCACCAACAAGAAAAGAAAGTTTGATTACAATCTTCGATTACGTTCACCAATTGAAATTGACTAGAAGATTGTAAGAAATAACAAACTCAAGTAATTCTCACAACACTTCAACTCTAGGGATTGGATCAAAAGGATTATCAATAATCCAAGAGAAAGATAATAGTCACGGCTAATAGGGTTTAATTCATCAAAAACTAAATTTCCATTAAGTCTTGGTGGGGTATAAATAGCCCACCATAAAAGAAAACAATTCTACTAGGAACAAGATTGGTTTATACTTATCTCTAACCAATCTCTATCTACTTTATTCGAAATTTAAAATAACTTGAATTTAAGCTACCTAGGAAAACTATAAAATAACCTAAAAATAAACTAAAGACTTAAATTAAATCTAATTGTCACTCAAATTTGAATGAAATATATCATTTGCATTTTTATGCAAAATTGCAAGCAACCTCTTCATTGGTGGATTCTTCTTCATCTTGCCATGTAAGCAAATATTTTGGTATCTCTTGATCCACCTCACTTGGCATGTTCTTTAACTCTTTTTGTAGCTTGGAATCTGAAAAATAACACGTCATATAATAAATTGAACATTTTTTTGATTGAGATCTGGTGAGAACTCCTTGTGGCACATGAGTTATGTTGTGATCAATTATGTTTTATGTTTGTGTTTGTTTTGTGCTTTCTTAGTGTTATTAGTTGTGTTGTTTGAATGTTTAGATTAGAAATGTCAATGGAAAGTTATTATAATATTCTCTCTGTCAAAGCAATATTAAAAAAAAAAGATAATCTTTTGTTTCTACTGTCTGTGTTATTGTATATTTGATAATTATTGTCACGTTGTGAATTTTCTATTTAAAATGACTGATCAATGTGATTTAAAAATCTGAAGTAGCCATTGTAAGTAGGTTTCCACACATGTTCTCCACTATGCACAAAACTATAACATGTTTGGTGCGGAATACTTAAAAAGGCTTAAAAGTTTTACTTTGGGGTTTGAGTTTGATGATAAATTTTTATGAGTTTCTCTTGTTTTTATAGCAAATAATCTAAACTCAGTAGTATTACGGAGGCAACGTTAGAAAAGACAGAATATAAAGAAAATGTAAGTTTGGAGGAAAACAAAAACTTTTTTATTCCTTAAATCAACTTTCAACTTGAGTAAGCCTTTTGGATATTCAATAAGTAGAAAGTGCACATAAATAAGGGGACAAAGGGAGGAACTCCATTTGAATGTTCAGAGGTTTTCATTACCCATGTTTACACTCAGTCTTAATAAGGACCATGATAAAATAAAAGAAAAGAAAGGAAAAAAAGAATATCCCCTTGCTTTGAAACATTTTCTACAACTCTCCTGCCTAATTTTATTTTATTGTTTATTAAAGTGCTTCATAAGATTTTAATTTTAAAGCTTTATTTTCTCATTCTGTTCGGGAAAGTTATAGCAATTTGCACACGCACAAGAATATAAGAATTGTTTGGAGTGGTGACTTGATCAAATATTTGATGAATGCTATTCTTGTATTTTGTTTGGAAATTTTGGACAGCTGATCTGTAAAGAAAATCAATGATGATTGGACGAAATAGAGTGGGAGAAAAAAATGTCTTAAAAGAAGATTTAGTCGTTAGTTTTGCAACACATGAGGACAAGCATTCGCTTTATTTTAGGGGGATAATTGTACTTTATATGATATAATATTGCATGAATTTAACAATTAATATGATATTTATTTTTACTATTTTTATAAGAAAAATAGCTTTTTTGTTACATTTTTGGACTATGTTTAATTCGTTTGCTTTATTTTTCACATTTTTCATCATGAACTAACCTTTTTAGATTGCAAGGATAAAATACCAAACCTTATAATTGATATTTATATGTTATTTGTTTTGTAATTGTTCTATCAATTATTGTATTTAATATTCTGCTTCATTTTACTACAATAAATGGTTGATTTTCTGAATTATAAATTATTTTTGATACATATCAAACAATAACTTGAATCTGAAACTCTTATTGAAAAATGTGCATAGCTGGCTTTAAACATAAATTAAAGATTTTTCATAATTTCTCTATAAGCCATGTAGGTTTGTATCACGTAAGTCTTTCGAAACTCATCTTTATTTTTTATAAATATTTGCATAGATATATGACAATAATAAATAAAAGAATATAACATAATAGTTCTATTGATTCTTATATTATATATTGTTTTGAGTTAGCTAATTAATATTGCAATAGCATTATTGTGTCACATAAACATAAAATTGCAAGAGGTGGAAAATTGAATCCTAATAATCTTTCATATAGATTTTATCACACCCCGAAAGAGACCTATGACGAAAAGAAAACGGTCTAATTAAGAATGTAGTAGTGGAAGATTTACAATACAATAGAAGCTAAGGCCCAAAATGTTGGGATAAAACCGAAGTCCAAAAGTGACATCATAGATAGCATGATAGTATAAGTCAAAATAATATTGTGCAAAAAGTAGAATAGCAAAGTAGTCTAATTGAAAAGAGAAAATACAAAATAAAGAGTTATGCCTCCCCAACAATAAACTCTCAAGGAAAGAAATAGCTAAATAACTAAAATACTAACCCGTCATGTGTCGGCTATTGGAAGTCTTTGCGACTATGACTTGAAAGAGATGTCGTTGAAGTGAGTCGACTAAATTCAATATGAATTCATATGTATGAACAATGTTATATAAAAATGTATGAGCATGTTATCATATAACAAAATTGAGAAGGAAAAATATCAATAAAGCAAGTGTCCAAAAGTCACCCACTATATTGTAGTACGTAATAAAATAAGTCAGAGATAAAATAAATCTTAATAATAGTGGTGTCACTCATGTACTCCAAATATAGTATGTCAAAGGCATAAGAAGAAATGCGATACTTTGTAATTGCAATAATATAACAACTCTGATCATGTTTAAGGATTTGCATCTAGGAACACGACACAGTTAGTTGTTCCATTACTGTATTACACTGAACACAAACACATCCTCCAACAGACGAATGTGCATAAAAATTAAAAAAAAAAAAGACCTCCATTTGGTTCAACTAAAATCTGTACACTCAACTGAGTTGATCAATAGTTCAAAAATAAATATACATGCTCAAAATAAAATACGGCAATAAAAATAATACATATATTGTATAAAATATGACATCTCATGAAGACCGGACATGTACATGCAATGCATAATAAATAAACTTCTAACTCGAATGAATTTACCACTACTAAAACTCACTATCTGAAAAATCTAACAAGTAAATCTCGATACCTGATCATATTATCATAATTAGTAATATTATTAAATTCCCAAAATAATTTTTGAAAACCATAAATAAATAAAGTAAAAACTGACCCAAAAATAAAAAATGGCCAATCATATAACTGACGTTGCGGCGCGCACATGTCTGCATCAATTACCTCACGGCTTGAATCCATTTGAGCCACACCTCGTCACATATCATATGTAGAGGTGGCTAACGGGCGGGCTGGCTCGCCAGCCCGCCCGCTCAGCCCGTTACTGTAGCGGTCCGAGCCCAGCTCGGACCGCTACAGTAACCGAGCGGGCTTGGCCCGGGCCCGGTAAGCGGTCCGAGCAGAGCCCGCATGCCTCAGCCCGCCAGCCCGCCAGCCCGGGGCTCGCGAGCCTGGTAAGCGGGCCGGCTCGCGAGCCTGGCGGGCTGGCCCGGCGAGCCAGCCTGCCAGCGAACCCGTCGAGCTTGACGATCTGTCGAGCTCGACAGTCTGCTCGACGATCCGTCGAGCTCGA
>CM039473.1:9395286-9479005 GCA_022433065.1 Begonia loranthoides
GCTCAACTTAAACCAAGAAAATTAAAAACCGATGTAGATACAAGGTGGAATTCGACTTATTTAATGTTAGAAAATGCTAAGCCATATTGGTTAGTTATTTGTGCTTATATTAGTGAAAAAACAAAATGTATTACTCTTGATCATAATAGTTGCGATATTGCTAATTTATTTCTTGATTTTTTAAAACCATTTTATGAAGCTACAAATAAATGTTCGGGAATTTATTATCCCACTACTCATCTTGTTCTCCCAATTTTTATAAAATTAACGGGTACTTTTCAAATATTTAAACAAAGAAACGAATTTTGTGCATTAATTGAAAAAATGGAAACAAAATTTAAAAAATATTGGCTTAACATACCTCATATTTTTTGTTTTGCATGCATAATGCATCCTAGATTTAAATTAGATGGAGTGCGTATAATGCTTGATAGAATTTCTTCTAATTTAAGTATTTCTTCTTCAATTAATGGTGCTCAATTAAGAAATGAAATTGATAATTTATTTTCTTCTTATGAAATTAAATATTCTAATAATCGTTCAATTCCGTCATATGATATGCATGCTAGTTCTAGTAGTGGTGCTTGTGGTGGAGATCCACAAGATTTTATGTATGATATATTTAAGCAAATAGATAGCAATGTTCATTCTTATAATTCACAAAGAAATGAACTCGATATTTATCTTAACACCTACCATAACATTTCTTGCCCCGAGGATTTTGATATTTTGGCTTGGTGGAAAGTCAACTCTATTTCATTTCCTATTCTTTCTAGAATGGCACGTGATCTACTAACACCTCCGGTCTCTACAGTAGCATCGGAGTCTGCTTTTAGTGCAGGTGGACGTGTGTACGATGATAAACGAGGAAGACTTGCACCAGAAATCGTTGAGGCACTCATTTGCATGAAGGATTGGAACGACGCTGTGACGAGAGATCAACAACGAGAAGATGACATAGTTGAAGAATTCAAAAATTTGGATGTCGAAGACTAAATTTTTATTTAAATTTGAAATTGTAATTTTCATTTTCATATATTTTCTTTATCTTGTAAGTTGTGATTTGAAATTGTAATTTATATTTGAAATTGTAATTTTCATTTTCATTTTGAAATTGTAATAAAAATATTTATTCAATTCAATAAAAATATTTATTCAATTAAATTATTAATTATAGTATTTTTACATTATAATAATAAATGATACCGCACACCAATTACGAAACAATAGTATGCAACAATAGTATGCAATAGTATGCAACAATAGTATTTATCAATTACGAAACATTATATAAGATATTATTATTTATGTATATTTGGCTCGTTAGGCTCGGCTCGTTAAGGCTCGTTAGGCTCGCTCGGCTCGTTAAGGCTCGGCTCGTTAGGCTCGGCAGGCTCGTTAGGCTCGGCTCGTTAGGCTCGGCTCGTTAAGCTCGGCTCGTTAGGCTCGGCAGACTCGTTAGGCTCGGCTCGTTAAGCTCGGCAGGCTCGACGAGCCAGACTTTTTCAGGCTCGGCCGGCTCGGCTCGGCTCGTTAGCCACCTCTAATCATATGTACAAGTGTCAGAGAAACACAACTGTGCTGCAACTTAGCACTCACCTGCAAATTAGCACTCACCTAAGTTGCAGTGTAACCACAAAAACTTCCAATGGTTTTCTCGTAAGAGGTCCATCCTTTTACCATTGAAATCTGCCAATTTCTCCATGGATTTCAACACAAAACAATCCTGATTAACCAAATACCACAATTGTGGGTTAAAACATGATTTCCATACCCAAATTAGGATCTCTAACCCAAATCTTCAACCCTTGACCAAAACCCCAAAAATCAACGAAAATTTTAGAGAAAAGAGAGAATTCCATTTATCTCTGTCAAATTCTCGATAGCCCCTTGTATATCCACACCACATATTGCCAATTAATAGTCTCACACTCAGGGTTTTCAATTATCAAAAGATCAAAATGTTTTTCCCCAATAAATTTCTCAAATTAACTATAACTTTGCAAAAAAGAGAAAATTGCTAAAACTCCTTTAGATTCGACTCCCACTCTATAGCCATTTTCCCCTCACTTACCAACAATTGGAGACAACTATTATTATTATTCACCCCATTGTAACAAAGTTTAGAAAATCACATTTGAATTTTGATTTCAACTTACTGAATTTAACAGATTTACTCCACTTAATAAATTTTATCCCCAAAATTTAGAACTATTTCAAATGTACCATTGAACAAATGAGGATACTTTGCAATCATATCTAATTTAATTTCCAAGGTAGCTTCCATCTTGTGGTTGTAATGCCCCTTTTTGTAAAACACATTTTGTGGTAAATTCTTGTGATATATTTTTTTTCTTTAAAACCCTCACACTAAAACGATGTTGTTTAAATTATTTTACGATAAAACAATACTTTTAAAACCAACCACTAAACCGTGTAATTATAAAATCTTTGCAGTGGAAGACTTTAACAAATAAAATACAGTGAAAGCTCAAGTTTTAACAGTCCTTTACAAATCCATAAAAATACACACTTCATAAAACAATAAGAGAAATCGTAGAAATTACCCAATAACCGCCAAGTCTTCATCATGAGCGAGCTCCTTCAACGTGACTTCACATTTGTCATTTTTTCTATAATATCCATACCTACAATGAAAGGTTCATCTATAAGTCTAAGACTTAACAAGTAATGCATGTGACCATGAACATGACATGATGTGACACTTGTTTCATCTTTTCTTGTCTTTCTTTCTCTTTTCTTTCCATTCATTTTTCTTTCGTTTTTCAGATATGAGTAGGCTCCACAATAGGACACACACTACTTTTTTCCACCCTTTTTGGGGGTCTCCACCCTTTTGAGAGACAGACTCCTCCATTTTGGTAGTCCTCCATTAGTTGTTGTGTAATTTAATGCACAACGATCTAGCAAACCTTGAGCCAGTCAACCCCGGGTTGCGCTGGGAGCAAACAAACGGGCTAATGTCCCACTGGCCCACCCTTTTGGGGCAACCTCTCCTCAGGCAATTTATGTATAGTTTTTTTCTTGTTCTTCCTCTTTCTTTCACTTTTCGGATATGAGTAGACTCTACAGTGGAGGCACACACCACTTTTCTCCACCCTTTTGGTAGTTCTCCGTTGGCTGTTGTGCAATTTAATGCACAATGACCTAGCGAAACTTGGGTCAGTCAACCCTGGGTTGCACCAGAAGTAAACTAACGGGCTAATGTCACATTGGCCCACCCTTTTAGGGCAGTCTGTCCTCAATCACTATTTACATACATTGTTTTCTCATTTTATGTTGAGTCATGCATAAACATTCATCATAATGCAATATGAATAATTTCACATCCTATGCAACTATCAACCACAGCAAATTAAAGAAAGGCTGTAACAGTAAATTTCTAAGAACAAAACATCATCAACATAGCCTATAACATCAATTTCCATCATCATATATAATAGAGAAACCCAAGACAACATATTATCATCCTCAACAATGTCCATCAAAGCCGTAACCAAAATGAATAACAAAACCCCAAATCAACAGATTATCAAGTCCTCAATGTTGTCTGTCACGAGAGTAAATGAAATGGAACCTAAAACTTAATTAACAGCATATGAATCTTCAATAATTGACAATGAAGTTGTACACAAAATAGGAAGCAAGAAATCTGCCTAAAGGAGTACTATTCTCAACAATGACCATCAAATGGCAACTGAAATGTAGAATAGAAAAAAAACTCATTTAACAGAGCAATAATCCTTGATTTTAGCTATCAAACAGTAGATGGGCAAAAATAAAGTAACAGTCCCAATCCAGCCTTGCCCAACAAGCAGTAATCAAACAAAGAGTAAAAAGAAACTTAATTACCCAAGCATGAACATTTCACAACCTCCAGGCGCAGTAATTAAAATGTAGAATAGTATTAAAATCAACAGGGTATAAATATCCATCAACGTCTAGTATTAGTGACCAAAATGCAGGACTGAAATTTCATCAGTTGAGCAACATTTCCTCACAAAGTCATTTAGCATAAATTAAAATGATAACAGAACCTAAATCAACAGAATACTTTTTCTCAAACACATCTCTCAGCAAAAACCAAACTAAAGAACAAAACCATTTTCAGCAGAGCAATATTTCTCACAATGTCTATCAGGCAACAACAAGCAGCATAGCATAAAAAATCCATCAATAAAACAAAAAGTGTCATCACATACAAACCAGAGATAGTCCTCAGATCCTCGGGTGTATTCAACAAAGCAACAATGAAAACAAAAACTATTCCTAACACCTTGCATTGTAGAGCTGAGGCCAAAACACACACAACATATACTTACTTCAATGGCACGGGAGAAATTTCTCACTCAACCGCTCCCTTGTCTCGCCTAAGACGGCTCGGTTTCCCCTCTTAGTACTAGCCTACGGTTCACCACAATAGTAGGGCCGAGGCCAAAACACACATAGCATATACTAACTTCAATGGCAAGGGATAAATTTCTCATGCAGCCACTCCCTTTTCTAGCCTAAAAAGGCCCAGTTTCCCCTCTTAGTACTTGCCGACGATTCACCACAGCTGCTTGGAAGGAACTCTACTCCCCATACTTTGTAAAACCTTTGCCTCTTAAACTATCTGTTAGGCGCTGTAAAAATCCAAGCTCAGAAGCTCTTCGCCATTTTTACCCCACGGTTTAGCAGGTCAAACAGCGACATGCTCACACGCTCGCTCTCAATGGCGTCGTCCAAGTGTTCGCGAGGAGATTTCCTTGCTAGGGGTCGTTTCTCCCTCGATCCCTATTCTACAGCAGGGAGGTCACTCTCTCTCTGTCCTGCCCTCAGCCTTCTTTCTTTTTTAGGAAAATGACAAACCAACCATCATCCTTTACTGTTGGTAACAAAACAACCATCATCCTTTTTTCGCTAACAACTTAATCACTGAACATTGTGGCAATTATCGATGTTACTTTACCGTCAATGTCCGCCGACGACCTCGTAGTCACATTTCTCGGTAACATTATCTTCGCAATCACGTTTCCCAGTGAAATTATTGGTAAACTTTTGATTATGATTATGATTTCGTCGATGGACATTGACGGTAACCATGAAGATGATGTAGGGAAGCTCTGAAACAGTTCGGTCCACAATTTTCACATTTTTAGTTTTTCATTCATCTTCTCATCGTCGAAAGCAGTTTTCATCACCGTCGTCGTCCAATATCTCAATTCTGCCACGGTATGAGAAAGACCACCATGGTCTGAGGATGATCCATCGCTGATCATCATGCATCTGTCTGCCTATATAAGAATTGACTATACACACCGGCGAGTACCGCGAAATACAAAATTCTCGGCGAACTAAGTTCAATGAATTATAGAGACATTTGTTTTATGTTCGAGGGACATCCTTTGCAATTATAAGCAGATTTAACGTTCAAAGAAGTCCACAGAACATACAACGGACATCCATCGGCCAAAGATGAACTTTCGTTGCAGCCTGAAAAATGTAGTCTTAAATCGAGGGACATCCGTTGTGAGACTAGAGACGTCCGTCATCGCCATTTGGAAAATGACAAACTCCATCCTAGCCGTCCATTCCGATCGAGGGACGTCCATTCTCGATCCAACGCCCATGAACCATCATTCCAACGGGCATGACGGACGTCCCCTGATAATTGATGTAACGTTCAGAGAAGTCCAGCGAACAAACAACGAACGTCCATCGGCCAAAGATGGACGTCCGTTGTAGCCTGAATGACGTAGTCTTAAGTCAATGGACATTTTTTGTGAGACTAGGGACATCTGTCATCGCCATTTGGAAAATGACACACTCCATCCTAGCCGTCCATTTCGATGGAGGGACGTTCGTCCTCGATCCAACGGCCATGAACCATCATTCCAACGAGCACAACGAATGTCCCTCGATAATTGATGTCCTTCTTCAATTTGTTGAATTATTGTTTGACGGTTCTTGGCTGATGAATTTTGACGGACGTCTCCAGTTGTTGTTGCCTTGGACATCTCCATTTAACGGTCCATGGCCGACAAATTTTGACGGACGTCGCCCATTGCTGCTGTGTTGGACGTCTCCATTCGTCGTCATCAAGCCTCCGCGGTTCTTCGTCATCAAGCCTCCGCGATTCATCGTCAAGCCGCCGTAATTCATCGTCAAGCCGCCGTAATTCATCGTCATTAACGGTAAACGTAACAGCAATGGTTGTCGCAACGTTTTCTCATAGTTCAATTATTAAGTTGTTAGCAAAAAAAAAAAATAATTGTTGTCTTGTCAGTAACAAAAAGTGATTATGGTTGGTTTTTTATTTTCCCTTCTTTTTTTTTGTTTTTTCCTTGTTTTTTTTTTTTCCTCTTTCCATCACTTCTCTTCTTATTTCTATTTTCTTTTCCCACCCATAAACTCCAACTTGAATTCCAAAAAATATCATCTCCAATCCCTAGCATTTCTTCTCATATTCATCTATTTCTCATTTTGTTCTTATTTCCCAGCACACTTCAAGTCACTCACATCTCCTGTAATTTTCCTTCTAATATTCACCAAAACAAAATTCAACTCCTTTTCTTATTTTAATTGTTATAATCCAAAAATATTTTTCTAAAATATCTTTTATTTTTCCCTTATAATTAATACTTCCTATGACAAAAATAATTCCACCATGAAACCCCATAAATTCATATTAAATCTTCATAATCATACAATAATATACCCTATTAATAGATCAATCCGAATAATTATTCAATACTTTGAATGATATCCTTAATTATTTTAAAATTCATCTAAAAAGAATTTTTTGTCGTTACTGTGGTTCTTCTATGGAACACAAATTATGGAACTACACAGTGTCTAATAACTCTAATCTCACGGCCCAATACCATCTTTGGCTTCTGACAATAAGATACATCCCCATTGATAGACACGTGCAACATAAAATGAATATACATCATACTTCTTAGCATAAAACCACATGAAAAATATTGTACACATAATTTAACTTTGGCAATAAATCTAACCTATATGTCACTTAGCCAACTTTCTCAAAATTCCCACAAGGTTTGATATTTCTCAAGGTCAAATGCCCTTACCAAAACAACCAACTTCACATCTAGGCCATGCTTTTTAAAAAACAAGTTCCTCAATCTCAAATTTAACCTCTTTGCGCTAAAGGCTTACATAACTCTTTTAAAGTCTTAGAACTATCCTCATTCTATCCATAATAACTTGAACCTCCCTGGTCATTTCCTAAATTAAATTTGGTTTGAATATCACTTTCTCCTCAGCTTCAACCCAACACAAGGGCTATCAAAAAGGTCTCCCCTAAAGGTCACACAAGTTCAAACACTAATACAAATATTGTAGCTATTGTTATATCAATTCCAACGAAAAGGGTAAATGGTTCACAAACTATAACTAAGGTCCAAAACACTTGATCTCAACATATCCATGTGAATTAGAATCATTTCCTTGGGTTGTCCATCCAACTAAAGGTGATGTGTCGTACTCAAGTTAATTTGATTACCCTCAATATGATTCTCCAAAACTTAGACATGAACGTCGGGTCTCTATACAATACAATTGTAACATCTCGTAACCTTTTCCGCATAAAAATTTTCTTTTCATTTTAAAACCATTATGTGATAGAACACGAGAATAATAAACAGCAAAAGTCTTAATCATATAAAATATACAACAAAAGTCTTTTACAATTTAATACCACAAACTCATTGTTTAAATAAACACATTAACTTAAAACATTTATTTGAAGTCATAAAACTCTTAAAAGCTTTTTAAAACATTTAAATACATTTATTTCATCTTCATGAGCCATAACCACAGGTTAATTTGGCCAACAACACAAACACCCACACAACAATACTCCATTAGCTACATCCTTTAACAGCTTTATCCATTCATCTACTCCTTACTTACATCAACGAGACTCAACTATGAGTGTAACGTTAAGTACGTGGTATAAACGTAAAACATGAAATTCACTTACAATTTCTATAACATCATATACTGTTTTCTATTTTGTTTCTCTGTAACTGTTCATTTCTTTATCGTTATTTCATTTGCTTATATGCAAGGTGTATCAAACCTGACCATACAAACATCTGTTTACTGTTTCTGTCTTTTGCTGTTTATATGTCAGGCATATCAAACTGGTTCACACAAACAGCCATTTACTGTTTCTATCTTTCACTATTTATATGTTGGACATATCAAACCCCATATAAACATTCGTTTATTGTTTTTCTTTTCCTGTTTATATGTCGGGCGTATCAAACCAGACTATACAAACATCTGTGCCAGGTGTAACGAACCAGACCACAGTCGTTTATCTTTGGTTTCTGTGCCGGGGGTAATAAATCGATCCACAGCTATTTACTTATCTTTTGGTTTCTGTGTCGGGCGTAACTAACAAGTCCACAAAAACAACTATTTACGTTCATATCATTTTTGTATACTTTAATTTCTGTGCCGGGCGTAATTAACCGGACCATAGCTGTTTATGTATATTCTATTTTCATGTACTTTAGGATTCCAAGTCTTAATGTTGTCGTGCACATACAATTCTATCTAACGTGTTCCTTGATCGTATCCTTAAAACTTGATCTGTCCTAATTAAGGAAATCAACTTAAATCTATTAACATACAATTCATAACAATCAATAACACAAATAGTAAACACCCCATAATTCTCGTGATGTAGGCCCTTTCGAAAAAAATACATGCAGTACTACGTACCTGAAGTCCTTAGCTTTAATCAGTTATCACTTAGAGTTGTCCTTTTTCCAAAAACCTATTTAGATCATATACATATTTATTTATTAGATCTCTAAAACAATCTTCATCGGATTACATATCCTCAACGTCTCAAGGAATATCATCCTAACACTCAACAATAACCAAAATAATCATAGAACATGCTTATTTCATCCCACTATTTCCAAAACTATTATTATCTTACAACTCACCTCAATAACTAATACCACATGATAATACCCAACTTTATGAATAACACCCTAATACATCTATTCTAGCTATTAAACATGCTTAGTAGCTTAATCCATTTCCAACTAATAGTCAACCCTAATTCATAATATATCCATATTCACTTAAACTTCAACTACAACAATCACTATCCAAATTCCCACATTCCTTTATCCAATAATAATCAACAGAGAGAGTAAACACGAATAAATCCTCAACAAAACGTGAGTGAAGATTGCTTACCCACATCCACAAATCGAAAATCCAAGGGAATTCCACAACTTTCTTTTCCTGCGGAACTCTTTTCTTTTTCCTTTGCTGAATCTCACAAAAATCATATAATCTTCTCCTTCAAACACACATTTTCCTTGCTCATAAACCTTTACAATTTCCTTCTCGGCATTCAACAAATCCAGAACACTACCACAAACGCACGTCTAGAATATGTCCAGAATATACTCACTTCACATAACACTCCCACGATTTCAGTTAGAATTTCAGCAGAGTAACACTAACATTTCAATCTCAGAATTCACGCTATTCATCCCTCATATTTATAGGCAACACACATACAACGCCTCATCAATGACTAGAGGAAGACAGAAAGCCAAAGGTTGCAGTCCATCAATGTCCATTAATGCGTATAACATCAATGCTTTCAACTTCAGCATTCCAAGCGACGTTCCTTTCGTCTTCCCTTCAGTTAAAACTCTGCAGATTACTCCTCATAAATTGGTGGTCGCTTGAATTCTCTAGTAGCCAACCAACCACCCTTCACTCGATCGACCACTGAATTTCATTGTTTCTGAATGGCGGACGATCACGGCGGATGATCTCCCCATGCCAAACAACAGCCACAAACAGCCACAATGTTTTCCTTCAGAAAATACCCATCCTCATTCCAGTCGATCGACGCTGGTTGATCTCCCCATGTCGAACGACCGCAACGATTGACCATAATTCATTCTATCTTCATAATTATGTTTTACTCACGTTATTCCTTAATGTGACACGCATGAATATATACATTATTTCTTCTTTTATAAATACAAGTTGATTTGATCATAATCAACTGCACTTTTCAATACCCATAATCAATACCTATTTTTGTTTACAGGTTGATCACACTGGTTGATCTCAATCAACCACAATGATCAACCACCCATTCAATACCCTTTTTTTGTTTACAGGTTGATCACACCGGTTGATTTCAATCAACCACAATGATCAACCACTCTTTCAAACAATCATCCGTCATATTCTTCTCCAAATATACGTATTCTAAACAATACACACACACACACACACACACACACACACACACACACACACACACACACACACACATATATATATATATCCTCATTAATCTATATATATAGCACTTCTTCTCTAATATATATATATACATATATCCTTAATAAATCACTCTACAAAACTATTCAAACTTAGATTTTCAAATATGTTTCACTTGACTAATGTCTTAAATTACCTAAGTTAATTCCAATAAATTCTATATTTTTGACCTTATTATTAACTAGCGCCCATCCCTTACAACATCCAAATATGTTCAAATATATTTCCTCTTACTACCTCCACTGACTATCAATCTAATTGATATCGCCCAATATAACTTTAAGTATCTCCAATTGACTCCAATCCTTCTCATAATCTAACTATGAACTTAACAGGGTATCATAACTCACTTATTCCAATTACGTTTCTCTTGACCAATATCTTTACATGTCCAACTCAGTTCTTATCATCTCCAAAATTATCATTTAAGTTATGTCCTCACTTCAACGAAGATTCGAGATATTACAACAATACTTAATGAATTACACGTAAGCAAACAATGTTCTCCACATAAAACTTACTCAACTCAAATGAAGAATAATTAATCCTCACATAGATTAAATGTGTAGGTTAGCAAATCAATTTACAATAACCTCAACAGTATCATACCTGTACATAGTCCCCGTCAATCGATAACAAAACCCATAATAATCATATCTCATTTCCACTATTGAATATGTGAGGTTGATTAATCTAGTAGGTCTCAAATATTCATTCTCAATCTACCATTGAATCAAAAATATAAATGAAAGATCAAAAATAACCTAAGAGTGGGAGTGGGAGTGGGAGAGGGAGTTGGGGGGTGGGTGGTGATTATTAATTTCTTTAACTCAAGTGATTTAATACAAATTAATGGCTAAACAAAACACAATAATAATGAGCAACACGAGATAAGGGATAAGAGATACAAAACTGAGTTGTTAATGCGATTTGCCAAAGCTTGCCTACATCCACGCTTCAAAGCTCCCCCTTGAAGATCTATTAATCTCAACTGTTCAGATTATAATTGGTTGAGCTTCACGAGCGTCAATCCAACAGTTATACTAACTGATTCTAAGGGCGTTACCCTTCTAGTTTGATTACAATTCTCTTGTAATAAAATGCTCAAGCTTTACAATCAATCTCTCAAATCATAAATCTTAACAGGCGTACGTGAGATTTGAGTATTTGCACTCATTGGTAAGTTAAAAATTGAGTAGGAAATTTGACAGAGTTTTAGCACAATTCTTTCTATGTACCTTCAGCTCGGAGTGACTTCTATTTATAGACATCTTCTGCTCCTCAAGGAAAGGGTCGACTACCTTTTCATTTGGTAGACCTCGAACTAGCCATTACGCAACACTTTTTGACTTTTAGGTCCTTTTGTGGTCGACCTTTTTCAACTTGTAAAGATCAGCTTGAAACCTTGATCAACCTTTTTTGTCGAGTTTAACCATTTCCTCTTTCTTCAAATCGTCAAGTGGAATCTATGTATTTTGCGATCGACCAATCGGTCAACCTTTTCTAACATTTCTGAAAAACTCGAGCAATCTGTGTACCATTTCGGACGAATCTATCAACCGTACATTCAACCGCGGCTTGTCCAAAACTTCAGAACCCTATGTGTAGCTCTATATATCGAACGTCCGTTTCTCATTGACAGACATCCATTCTTCAAATTCTTAAGACACAGGACATCTTTTCCTTCACAAATTTTGTCTGTTTCTTCAATTCTTCGTAATGGCTTGAAGATGGACGTCCTTTCCTTCATGAGGGACATCCTTTTCTTCAATTCCTTGCCATGACTTTAAGGCAGACGTCCTTTCCTTCATGAGGGACATTCGAAACCTTCATTACTTTGCTATTTTGAATAGCATGATGTCCTTTTCTTCTTTGAGGGACATCCGCTACTTCACTCCTTCACCTGCTTTATAATTCCTTGATTTCTCTATGTCCCAATATGATACTTATTCACTGCATGGACTTAGATGAACTTGTTAACACAACTTTAATACCCTAATAAGGATATTTCCAATATAAACATTATATTTGCGTAATTCATTACTTATTCCAATAAACAACTTATAAACACCATCAATACAATCATCATCAAAATAAATACACCTAACACACTTAAGATAACACTAAACACATATCATATTGCATCATTCTTCATATAAATCCACCAAAATCGCAAATTCAAACCTTCATATATTTTGGTGCTATAAGGATGAGTGACAAATCTCAACTTACAACTTTCAACTAGAAGTTCTTGTTGAAATCCAAATTACTAGGCACTACAACTATGCCCTTGGAAAAAAATCCTTCACCATTAACCTCTCAATTGTCATGCTCAAATATCTTCTTAAGCTCTCCTCAAGGATAAGTGTCCAAAAGAACTCACTATACCATGATAAACAATAAAGTAAGCCACTACTATAAGAGTATAAAACCTCTGTGAAAAATGAGTCACTCAGAAACTCCGAATAAATTATGTCATAGGCAAATAGGGGAAAATGTGATAATCTAACACAATAATCTTGATTAGGTTTAGGAATTTGAACTCAAGGACATGAAACAATTTGTTGTCTCATTACTTTATTCACATAACAAATAAACACTTTCTCGAATAGTCAAATGTGTGTAACAAGTAATGACCCTCACTTTGATTGATCAAACTCAATGCATACAATCGAGTTGATAATTACTTAAAAATAATTATGCATGCTCAAATAAATCTAACTTACCTCTTAGAGATTCCTTGATTTTCATTGAAGATTAGTACTCTTGAAACACCAATCCAACACCACCTTGACTAAAATTTGATTTTCTAAGCAACACCAAATTAAAAATTAGTTATCAGAGCTTTGATTAAATACAACGTAAAGAATTTTGATTCTCAACTTACCTCTGATTATGAATGAAATATTGTTAAACCTCAATGCATAATTGTTGACGTCCACTTCACAAAATATCTCCTTCCTCTTTTAATTTACCACCATATCCATTTCCTTGTTTCTTGTTTGTCAATTTAGAACTAGGTCATCGATGGAAAAGGGTGGTTTATATGGGGAAATCTCAATCCACCAATTTAGAAATGACAATATTAAACTATGACAAGAGTTTATTTTTAATAAATATGCTAACTACCCTTTTTAAAATTTGAATTTAATGGGCAGTTATCACGTTTTCCCCAACTTAAGAAATTGTGTTCATTATAATTCTTTGACTGAACTCTAACCAATAGAATTTCATGGTATTCAAGAACTCTGAGACATCCTTATGAATAGAAAGGTCTATCAAGGAGATGACATATGATGGTCTAGAGTATAATCTTTCAACATAGAAACGCGAAAAATATTGTGAACATAACTCAAGTGTTGTGGTAAATCAAATTTGTATGCTACTATAATAACCTGTTCAACAATTTGAAATGGTCTTATATACCTCAAGACCAACTTGCTCTTTAAACCAAAAATGGCTACTCCATGTCTTGATTGAACTTTCAGAAAAATAAAGTCATCAGTCTCAAACTCAACCTCTCTTCTCCATAGGTATGCATAGCTCTCCCATCAACTCTGAACAGTGCTTAGTTGCTCTTTGTTAATTTGAACTTCCTTAGTAGTCCCTTGGTTTAAATCTAGTCCAAGTATCACTCTTTCTTCAACCTTAGCCCTACACAAGGTCGATATACCCTAGCTCTCATAAAGAGCCTCATAAGATGAAACTTCAATACAAGTTTAATAGCTATTATCATATACAAACTCAAACATCTCAAAAATCCAAAATGCAAAATCCTAACATATTCTCGAGAATGTAGATCGTCCTCTCAAACTGTCCATATATTTGAGGATGATGTGTCATAATCACATTCAACTCAGAGCCCAAAACTCTCTATAATGCTCTTCAAAGTAAACCTTTAGTCTCTGTTAGAAACTATATTGGAAGAAACACCATGAAAATGAACAATGTTCTCCTTATAAAGCCAACTCAACTTAAACACAAAATAATCTATTATCACTAAAAAAAATGTACAGTATTAGTCAATCAATCAACAACAATCCAAAAAATATTATATCTTCGCACAGTCTTTGACAAGCCAGTTAAAAAGTCCATAATAATTCTATCTCATTTCCACTCTAGAATATGTAAGACTGTAATAATCTAATAGGTCTCTAATGGTCAAATTAATCACAAACAAGTAAAAAATCTAGCCACATACTACACCACATCTTACTTCATGCTAGTCCACCAATACTGACATTCAAGTTGTGATACATTTTAGTACGACTTGAAAGAATCAACAAATCTTGATTTATAACTCTTAGCAAGAATTGCCTACCTCAACTTTAAAATATGAGGTACCACAACTTTGCCTCTGAAAAACATTAATCCATTAGCACTAATCTCTCAAGCATCATGTTATTCACTATTTTGTAATTGATTAAATCTTTCCTTAAGCTCATCATCAAGCTCTTGGATTTTCTTAACACATTGCAGAAGGGTAGGAGTTGTTATCAAATTATAGACTCAAACTTCCTAACCATCATTATGATACTACATATCATAGTCACTAATAGTCAAAGATCTCTTCCAACATCTAACATTAGACAAAGAAATAAATTTTTTAGGATGTTGACACAAAGTATCTGACAAAACATTGGCTTTACCTAGATGGTTCTAAAAAAGAAAATATCTTAATCCTCCTTATGACTCATCCATCACCTATGCCTGAGATTTATTACGTAACATAAGAAGATAGCTCAAACTTTTATAATTTCATAAAACCTCAAAATTTGCGAACACCAACACTTTCGCAGATACATTTCATTCTGTGGGCACCCTTTTATGAACATTTTACATTATTCTTTTCAATTTCTTTCAACACACATATTTCCTAATCCTATAACGAGCTTAATAAAATAATTCTCATATCTTTAACCTTTCTGCAGACACTTCACATTATTATTTCTAATTTCTTTCTACCATTTTCTTAATCCTGTGACGTGCTTAATAAATCTCATATTTTATTACAATATTACCATTCACTGCATAGTATATAAATTTTCTATTGTGACATCATTCATTCCATTTAAATTCCAAAATATCACAATACACATAAAATTATTTCTACAAATTTTTCAGTGTTACAATCCTTAATCATGCAAACTTTTGATTCAAAAATCACTTTGTATCATTTATTACATAATTGACTAATGTTCAATAAGTTATGCTTCAAACCATCAACTAATAACACATTCTTAATAATAGGATTTGAGGCATTATCTATATTGCTAATACCAAATAATTTTTCCTTTTTGATTTCCTCTAAACGTGACATTTCTTTTATTTTTTTGTAATGGCGGTGAACTTTAAGGAATCTTCTATCATATGCCTTGAGCATCCACTATCAAGGTACCACTAATTTTTTATGAGAAATTCTCTAACCAATAAGCAAAATTAAGTATTTTTTTAGGTACCCAGATTTTTTTAAGTCATTAAGCATTAGTATTACTTCCTTTTGGAACCCATATCACTTTAGTAGAAGATTTCTTATAATTACTCTTTAATGGACAAACAAATGATGTATGACCTATTATGCTGCATGCATGAAAACTAGGTAGTCCAATAAAGAAATTTTTGTAAGTCTTTTTCTTTTGAAATGATTCATAATCTAAACTAACTTTTCATAGCGTATTCAAGTTTTCATTACCATCAGTAAATTTAAGTACCATGCTATGCCAATCATTATTTTTCTTTTTCAAGTCAACAATTTCTTTTTCAAGTGATGAAGAAATATTAGCAAGGTTTTTCACCAATTCAACATTTTCCTTTTTGAAGAGTTTATACCTGCATTTAAGCAAGTTGAATTGTTCAAGCAATTCATAAAATGCATCCAACAATTCATCTTCATCAAGTTTTTCATCAAAATCACTAAATGAGTCATTTACCTCATTCTATTTGGCCATAAAACACATGGTTGCCACTTCCTTATCTTTGGATAAAGTGTCTACATCACTATCATCCCAAGTGTCTTTCATAGCTTTTTTTTAGAATGCCTTCAGTGTCTTCTTGGTTTGTGGGCAATATGATTTGTTGTGTCTTGGCTTTATTACATTCATAAATTTGAACTAGTGTTCAGTGAAAAAGGAAGGTTGCTCAAAAACTCATCTTACACAATATCACAGAATGGCAGCAGTTGGAAGATTATAACACCTCATGAGTCAGAAGAAAAACTGTGAGGGCAATTCAAAGATCAAACCACATCACAGGGTTTGCTGGGAAACAATGGTAAACGATGAAATGACCCAAAATCATTAACAGACATATCCTAATCAAGTTTAGAGATTCAAAACACAATGAGTGGGTTATCACTTCCCTTTTATCCATTTTCACATAGCATGCAAATAAAATATCTTCAAGCACGAGAAGATGAATTGGATAGCCTCGCGATACTTTGACATCATGACCGTACAAAGCACTAAGAGGGTTCATCCTCCCATGTATGTAACAGAATAATAATGAAGTACCATGTAGGTGAAGATATATGTGTAAAACTCACATGTATATATATATAGTATAAAATCTGACGAGCTGTCAAGAAGTCTTCAAATAAGATTTTGAAAGTCATGATACAATGCAGTGAAATAAAGTATAAAATCTCTATCTTTAGGATGACCTTTCTTACCAATTGAAGCGACAACCACTTCGGTAATTTGCTTTTAATCTACAAAACGTCTGATCCTGAAACATGATTAAGGATTAGGAATTCCAATAATTGAAACAATAGGGATAGGTGGTTGGGTCTTAAATAGAATTAGGAACCCAAACTGATGTGTAAAAAACTCAAAAAAAAAATTGCACTTGGCAATGGACTTAGGACATGCAACGGTTGACCAGACCACATGTAGTGTTTGACCAGACCATGTTTTAATCAACCAGGAACCTATTCTGGCCAGTCTAGTCGACCATGGACCTGTTTTGGTCTACATGGGTCTTGCACAGGTCAACCAGAACCTACTCTGGTCGACCAAGGACCCTCTCCAATTGAGCAGCACTCCTCAGTAGTCGACCAAAACCCTCATTTGGTTAACTGAAAATTAGCCAAATCACATAGGGGCTCTCTAGAACCTTTTCGGCCGACCGAGGACAGGTTTCCATCATATAATAACAAAGAAAACATGTTATGTTGACTATTCTCCCCACAAATCGACCAATACTCTTGCATATAATCTTAATCTACGTAAATATTGTAGTATTAACCAAGGGATTCATGATGCGTGAATGAAAGAATTTTAGATCTAACTTGTAAATATGATGACTTTGAATGAGGGTTAGTAGTCATCCTTTGAAGAAAACGCGTTGAATGACACTGAAGAACGATTATTACGGACGTCCTTTCCCTTTTGAATTAGGAAAGTCTTCTTCTCTCGGCTAAGCTTGGATTTGCCTTGTATTGAACTTAGGAAAGTTCAATGAATCTCCGACTTACCTTCTCTTTTTTTTTTTTATATACAAAAAATGATTACTTTAGAAAGTAACCTTGAGGATAATGCTTCCGTGATATGACTCACACGAACAGTTTTTTGTATATAACTCACCAAATGTTTCTTTACATGTAACTCACCAAAGATTTGAAAGAGGAATCACTTCAATTTCGGTTTTAGCAAAAGCTATTTTGTATTCAATTCTCAACTGTCTAAAACATAAGCACTAGGTGGCTTTATATACCCAAATCATAAAATAGGAAAACTACAAAAATAGGAAACAATATCTAAACAAACCTAGATATTCGATCCTTAATTGGCCGATTAGTATAAACTATTTTGTATCTTTTCAAAAGCATGGATTTATCTTCAAGGGGTATGATATCTTTGGTAACTTCACTTTCTTTAATTCTGCCTTCATGATTTTCTTGTTGTGATTCTCAGCCGATTAGGAAGATTTCCATAACTTGATTTTTCTTGCTCTCCAAGTTGGGACACTTGGACTTTCCTTAACTTTTACTCTCTGTTCTGTGAGCTTATGACATAGCAAATGGACTCCGAATTTAACGCTCCAATATGTTCTAGAAAGCTTATGAAGTCAGCTATATTCTTCATGAAGAAATCATCTTAAATTGACATTGTCTTGAATGCCAAAATAGTCAAATACTCTTCAGAGGTCAAAAGGAGGATAGTTTTGGAAAATCTTTCCATTGCTCTTGAACCACTTATGTTTAACCTTAAATAACTCTATGATATTCTTTGAAGCTTAATCAATAATAGGATGGTCCCATTTTGCATCAATTCGAGTTTTTAGACTTGAATCTGAATCCTACCATAACAAAAACTTTTTATGAGAAATGAAGGTACAAACTTGTATTACCTTCGAAGGACCTTCATAAGAGTTATAGGTTCTAGTGTCGTGAACCCAAACCAGTGTCCAAAATCCCTTAGGTGAATTTTTCTCTCCCACACTCTATCTCTTGCTCCCTTGTGTTAGCTGAATAGAAAGAGGGGAATCCTCTTTAACACAGGTCGACCAAAACTTGTATTGGGCATTCAGAGACCCTTTCTAGTCGATCGACATTCTTTCGTGGTCTATCGGCACTTCTAGAGGTCGACCAAGGAGGATTTTTCATCGTATAACAGCAAAGAAAATGTGTCATTTTGACCATTTCTCACCACAAATCGATCAATACTCGTGCATAAACTCTTAATGTACCCAAACATTGCAGTATTGACCAAGGGATTCGAGTTTTTAGCCTAGAATCGGAATCCAACCATAACAAAAACTTTAATGAGAAAAACGAAGGTAAAAACTCATATTACCTTTGAAGCATCTTCACAAAAGTTAGAGGTCTTAGCATCATTAATCCAAATCAGGCGTCCTCCTCTTCCTTGTGTGGGCCGAATGGAAAGAGGAAACCTTTTTTCATCTTAATAATTTTTATTTATTAAAAAAAAACTAATTAATTTATAATATAATATATATTAAATTATATATTACATATATTAAATCAATTCACTTAAATATTCAGTACTGAAAAGTCCAAAAACTAACCAAATTTTGACTCGAGAGAATTCTCATTCACCAAATTAAAATTTTCAATTTATTTATCACTTAGTGACACCTAAATTCACTGATTTGACTATTTGATGAAAAATTCATATGTGAACGTTACGTGACAAAGCGAATCAAAATTTAAACACCTTAACAAAAAAAAAATGCTAAAAATTTCTCTAGACTAAACTTCCGCAAGGCTCTCTCGGTGTCCGTTGCAAGTGTCCCCCATGTGTCTCCAGGTTTCCATAATTTGAGATTCGAAAAAAAAACATTTTATAAGGACTGGGCTTAACTCTGAAGATTCTTTGTGGGTATCTACAACTAACGTTTGGGCTTCTGCACTTCTATATCAAAACTTTGAGGCTCGATATCGAGCTGTCTTAGATATTCATAGGCTTCCACTACGGGTGTCCACAACCAAAACATTTCTCAATACTAGGTGTCCACGATTTCTTTCATTTTTTTAAAGATATTCATTATCGTACTCTCATCATTAACTTAGAATTAGTATTACATTAATTGCATTAATTACATCTATCTTCCAAACAATTCAACTGAATACTTAATAAGGTAAGGTAACAATTGTTTCTGATTTAGGTGAAACTAAAGTCACAACTAATATAAAATGTAAAGAAATATAGTGCATGAGTATTATGAATGCAATATTGCTAACTACCCACGACTCTTGAATCAACAGGTTAACATTAGTTTGCCATATGATTATACCTTCCACATATGAGGTAGATACAATCGTATTTGATATCTTTTCATATTTTTATGTTGTCAATGTCTTGTTTCTTTTTTGGCTGCTAAAATTTATTTCATGCGTCTCATTTTACTAGAATAATACCAATTTGCTTCCATCCAAGCCGCTAAATTCTCTGATTATCAAATCCAACTTTGTGGTAAGATGTTGAGGTTGGAGATGAGTGCTAACACCAATTCAAGAATGAATTTGCTCGAACATACTAATACAGATCGCCTTTCCTTCTTCCTCGCTCCAATGACTAGTCTCTCCTCCCAGGGCTGGTGTTCCGAAGGAGACGGTCCAAAACTCTAGTCGATTTCAAAAACAGAAAGCTTTTTCACTAGAATTATATGAGTGTGACGCTTTTCTTAAGCTCTGTTTTTTACAGAACATGAGGAGAAAGAAAGATATAGTAGAACATGAAAAATAATGGTTAGAAAGAGAGAGAACTTCATTAATTTGACGTGAAGGTCGAAGATGAATGTGATAAAACTACAACAAATTCTATGTTCTTACACTATGACAACTCTAAAACAAATCCCATATGTCCAAATTGAAAGAAAATCCAAATTCAAACCCAAACTAAAACACAGAACCCAGAAGAAAGAAAGTCTGCATACAATCCCAAATAAGTTCGTATAAAATTTTCTTTTTTACCTTTTGTCCTGCAACCAAATTGAGTTTTTTCTTCAACAATGGAACTGTAGCTAATGCCCTGCCCCCTCCTTATCAGATCTTTTCTTCAGTACTCACCACCTTCACCTCTATCTCCTCAGATTTCACATCTGGTTTTTCAAGAGCAGTGACAGCTTCAACTTCCCCCTCCTTTTGCTTGACAAATTGCGCTTCTACTTCGACCACAGCCTCTACTGCCTTCTCTGCTTCTTCCTTGTTTGAGACTGGCAAACGTTCATCACTCCCTTTCTCAAGTGTTTCCACAAGTAGAGTCACTGTCTCTGGCCCAGAGTCTATGACTTTCTCAATTTCAGCAGGCACGGATGAGATGACAATATCTGTTACTGTCTCTTCGTTTTGAGTAATACAAGGTTGTTCAATTTCTGGAAGCTTTTTCTCAGCTTGCTCTATGGTTTTTACAATCTCTGATGAATGAATTTTCTCTTGTTCCTGTTCTATCTGTTCTGTTCCTGTCTCTGGCCCAGACGCTGCTGTGGCTCTCTCAATTTCAGTAGACTCAGATGAGACGACAATATTTGCCACTGTCTCTTCGTTTTGAGTAGTACAAGGTTGCTCAGCTTCTGGAAGCTTCTTTTCAGCTTCATCTGTTGTTTTCACAGTTTCTGATGAATCGACTTGCTTTGGTTCCTGTTCTATCGTTTCTGTTACAGTCTCCGGCTCAGATTCTATGGTTTTCTCTATTTCAGCAGGCTTAGATGTGTCAACAATATCTATTGTTTTCTCTTCGTTTTGAGTAGTACAAGGTTGTTCAAATTCTAGAAGCTTTTTCTTGACTTCCACTGTTGTTTTTACGGTCTCCGATGAATCAAGTTTTTCCGGTTCCAGTTCTGTATCCTTTGTTTGTATCTCTACCCCAGATTCTCTTGTTTTCTCTGGTTCGCTGGTCTCAAATGAGATGAAATTATCTGCTATTGTCTCTTTGTTTTGAGTAATAGAGGGTTGTTCAGCTTCTGGAAGCTTCTTCTCGACTTCCTCAGTTCTCTTTACAGTCTCTGACAAATCAAGTTTCTTCGATTCTGGTTCTATCTTCACTGTCGACTCACCTTCGTTCTGCAGAAACGTTAATGGCCCAATCTTGATAAACCACACATGAAAAGTCTTGAATTCCTTAATTCAAAATAAAATAAAAATATAATGCAAAAAATGGATCCAATCGCATTCTTGTCCACACCTTTTCATGAAGGAGAAATGGAGATTGCATAAGCTTTAAAAAGACAGACAACTTGTCCTACCTCAACGACAGTAAAACAACAACGAAAGATAGGTGTAAAAGAAAATCATCGATGATTATTGTATGCAGAAAATGAATAATGACAGCTAAATGGCGATCCTTGGATACATGTTGATCCAAACTCGCCCCTCTCGTTCAATAAAATACTTACTAAACATACATTTGGTCATCTAGCACAAAAGAGTCTAAAAATCATTTAGTTTCGTATTGAAACAATCGATTAAGGGATAAAGAGTCTAAAAATTTCAAATGCGTTGACATGTAATTGGTGATAATGCAAGCTGAAACAAAGTTAGATCAGTATAAGCCCGAGTAAGCAAATCTGCAAATCAATGAGTTGCCTATGAACAACTCAATTTTCGGAAAGAGCTAGAAAAGCAATTAGCTTATCACGAACCAAGATAAATCGTCAAGAACCAAGATAAAAGCTGCATTGAAATTTGAATATATGTTAAAAATACAAAGAAAAATGTGAAGAGCTGATTATTCATCCATTTAACTTGTTTGTTTTTCACTCCTCGTCTATGCCAAAAACAATGACAATTGAAAAACTAAATTCCAAAATCATGACAAATTTTCAGCAATGGAAATTCATTGAATAAACAGAGAGAACTAGATCTCGAACAAATAGCAACGATTCAATCAAAAACGACAATTATTTCACAAATTTAATCAAAAAATCAGTACAAGAACAGCGCTAAAACAGCAGAGATTCAGCACTAACGCAGAGAGAAAATGCGAACAATAAGAATACCTCCTTGAACAAGTGGCTAAGAGAGCGTCGCCGATCACTTTGATCATCAACCTTATCATCATCGACAATCTCCTTATAGCCGCCGCTGTCAGCTTCCTCTACAGCAACCACGTCCACTGCCTCCTCCACCTTCGAATCGGCGACTAGTCCAGCACAAGCTGCCTCCTCCTTCTCCGGCTTCGGCATCAGCACCTCGGCTCCTTCCGCTTTCGGCTTTGTCGCACACGCTCCCATCACTCACTGTGAATGTCGCCTCGTTTATCTCTCTATCCAGAAGAATACGAGGGGAGAGACAGGGACTTACGTTGAGATAGAGAAAGACGGAGAGGAGAGAGAGAGTTGAGGTATTTATAGGGAGCCCACTCGGTGGGAGTTGGTCGTTCCGACATTTGTTCGGGAAAGTAGGAAACAATGATTAAATAATTTTAAAAAATAAATAAAATTTAGAAAAATATTAATTAATTTATTTAAATTAAATTACAGGTGGAAAATTAAGGGTCACAGGCTGTAACTGCTGGATTGGGCAGTCTCTTTGATTTTCCTTGCCATTTATTTGAAATCTAAATAGGAATGAGTAAAACTATTGCTGAAGTCAATTGATTGTCACGTAATCATATCCAAATTAGGGTTTCCATAACATCCCTCGCAAACGCTTCATATGATAAATAAATAATTCAACATATATTTTTTTAGAAAATTAAAATGTAAAAGAAAATTTCGAGGGACTGAATTATTTTATACCAAATATTAATTTATTTTTAAAGTAAACATTTAAACTATCGTACAATATTCCGAGTGTAGCAGAAAAAATTACATTTAAATACAAAAAGAAATTGTTCCAAGATTTATAATGTGTGCATGTTGCACCAATTTTCTGTTAATAATAAATATATTAACAATGAGTAGTAATAAAGCAAAAAAAATAAATAATAGGTTTGAAATTAATTTTTAATAATGTTAACGTGACTACGAGACATGTAAATGAATTATTTTTTATAAAAAAATATTTTTCAAAAAATAGAAAACAATGTGCAATATTATTGATCCAGTAAAAGAGGCAATGAGTTGGCGAATGAGTTGGCAGGAATCCAAGGTTCGAATGTGGGGACTTGATACTTGTACAAGTTTATGAAGTATAAAGTTTACTCCATGTTTATTTACAAAATAAAATCAAATTTCTTTTCCATTATTGATTTGATCAAATTTGTCAACTTCTAACAATGTGCAATATTATTGATCAAATTTTTTATATTTTAAATAATAAAACTCAGAAATAATGGATCGTCACTTAAGAATAGTTGGTTCTGATTCGATTCATTTATGTGTATTGAATCAAGATGTCAAAATAAAATCATACAAAAAATTGATTTCTACTTTTCTTTTCTAATTACACTCAAGGACCTTTTCTACTGGGAAAGTTTAATAAAAAGTTGTTCTATTTTTTATAGGATAATTTTTTCATTTTGACTTCCTTCTCCATGGCATTCTGTTTTGGGTGATTCAGCCTTTTGAATTGGCCAAGAAAAGGATTGACAGTGAGTGAAAATGGCATGGGGCAAAATGCTGTGCGATTTGCGTGGGAATGGACGGGCAATGGGCGATAGCCTTGCTGCCGGTGTGCGATCGATTTTGTGGAACTGAACCCGGTTCCACTTGGTTCTCCTGCCCCTGAAGAATTGTGTAGGTCCCTTGGTGGCCTATTCCATCAACTTCACGTGATTCTCAAGAGATGGTATGGCACTCTCCATGTGGCGGGAACGAATTGGACCTCCTCTCTTGGGATGATGACTACCCATCCCCTATCACTCCCGTAGGCTCCTTCCCTGTCGATAAAGCAAAGCGCTCTCCCTGGTGTTGAAGATCGAGTGTTCTAGAGAAAAAGGTGAGGGATGAAAACTGGGGAATTGGCTACAGGTGTATTGCAAGGAACTCCTATCTTCTCTGCTTGTACTTTCGAGTCTTCTCGGCTCTTCAGGTGAGATGATTCTTCCCTAGGTTTTTTGGATTAAATTATGATAATGTAGGAGATGAAAGATAAGAGTGATTGGAAGGTGCTTTGATGAGATTATTGTGTCTGTTTTGTAAATGTTATTGAGTAGTTGGGGATTCTATGTTGATGGATGGGCCTTAAGATTGTGTTCCCTGTTGATGGATTTGGTTGAAGAATATGTTTGAATTTTTCTCTGATTGTTGGAATACTAAAGTTAAGTGGAATGTTGAGTGATGGACTATATTATCTGCTCTATTGTGGATTTCAATTGTAAGTTATGTTCTGTTGTTGGAATCGATCTCTGTTGGTTAATTGTTTAAGACTTTATGTTCTGAAAAATTAACTACAGACTATAGAAGATTAATGGATGGTTATGCCCAATTAAATAGGTGTTAATGGATAAGTTGGGGAAGTGTGAATTCGTTGATGTAAATTCTATTCTTTAGTTTGGATTATTGAAATAATGATATTGAGTTAGTTGAGGATAATGAACTGTAGAAGGGAAGTTAGCTATAGATGATTGTGATGGTTACTTGTTTAATGATTTTAAGGTATCAAAGAAAGATGGGTAAGCGTAGAAAAGCATGCCAGACGCCGGGTAAGTGATATGCATGTGTTTAGATCTTCGGACCCAACATCCATGAATTAGGGTTGTATGTTGACTATTACTACTTTCATAGAATATTTAGGTTGTTTATTGCTTTACCAGATATTGACCATGTTCCGTAAATTGTACTATTGCTATAACAACTCAATCCTAACTTTTTCGGATAAATGATGTAATTAAAGAGTTGGGAATAAAATGGGTTTGATATCTATATAATACATCGTCCTATGGATGTTAAGTTGCGACGAATACCCTCGTAGGCGTTTAATTTGGCCAAGACTTAGAAGAAAATACAAAAAAATGATAGATTTAAGGACTTTAAGATGGCTGCAGACGATGCGGACGACTCAAGGCAGCGTCTGAATGAATCTGTCTCAAAACTGGTGTGTTGCGGACGATTGCGGATGACTGCGGATGCCTAGATTCAGCGTCCAAATGGATCTGTCCAATTTTTGGGACAATTCGGACGCTATGTACGGACGATGCGAACGATAGTACGGCGTCCGCAACACGGATGCGGACGGTACGGACACAGTGAGGACGCCAATTTGCTAAGTATTTTTGGTCTTGTGGACGCATACGGACGACAGTACGGCGTCCGTACACATCCGAAAGATAGCAGATCTGCGAAAAATTAGGAAATAAAAGTCAAAAAAATTGGACGAAACTCGGCATTTAGCGAGTTAATACTCGTACTTTCAGCGAGAAATTTCTTCCTCCAGACAAGGAGACTCCCTAGAAGCATGCTTTGTCTCCCACTTGTCTCCTTCAGTCTTCTATATCCCTCTATTTTATATTCCCGCATTCTTCGTTTCTACTTCATTTCTGCTGAAGGGGGGACTCTGCTAGAACAACGAGTTGCTGGACGGACAAGGAGCTGCAATTCGGGTGATTCGACTTCAAGGATAAGAAATGGGTTGATTTGGCCTTGTGCCCAACACCCAAGTATTGTCATGTGTGTGAGTTGTTGTGCTATCTGATGTAGATTATTTCTGTAGTTTGTTTGGTTTTCTGCATAAGTTATAGATAGATTATAACTTTTAGGTTTCTCTTGATATTTTGATATATGTAAGTAGAAAAGTTGCTTGAGATTGAACAAACTAGAGAAGTACTTTTTAAAAAGTAATTTTTAAAACAAAAGTGTTTGAGCTTAAACAAACAAACCAGAAATGCAAGAAAAGTAGGAATGAGCTCTTTGAAGGTACTGTGATGTTAGAAAAGTATGAATGACTCCATAAGTTATGAAGGAAGTGTGAGATTACACAGTACTCTGTAGTTATATTTCGTTGATTATATGAGCATAAGTCACTGTTCATTTTGTTATTGCACTGCCGATAATCGTGATCTTCTCCTATGTATATTGCTTGCTAGATATTATTGCTAGATGTTAATGATAAGTGATGGAAAAGAAGAGAAAGAGAGCTGGACAGTTCTGAGGAAAAAGGGAATGAAAATGATATTCATGTGTTGAGTTCTGAATGTTTACATAGTTCTACAAATATTTTATAATTTAGAAAGCATGGTGCACGCTATGATTCGCTATTGTATTGCTGGGATAATTACATGTTGTTTTACCGCTAATTTTGGCATGGTCAATAGCATGATTTATTCGTTTGTTTTATATAGAAACGCTGCCGTGGTAATAGATCTAATGCACGTATAGATGTTCGTTTCGCTGCTTTCATTTTCCTTATTGTCGAAAGCATGATTAATGATAGCTTTAGTGCACGTACTTTCTGCTGATCATATGTTTATATATTCACTGTTGCCTTTATATTTCACTGCTGCCTTTAGATAATTGTTTCACCATATGATTTCCTGTCTTATGTTAACTGATTTATAAGCATGTTTCCTTGTCATATTGTTGATATTTCCACGTTGTATAAGATAAGTAAAAAGAGCATGTTTAGCATATGGTGATCCAGGGATAGGGTTCAATTAAAAGCATGATTGATTAAACGTATGTCTGCTAAATAGTCGATTAAAGCATGTTTTCGGTGATTTTAATTCCGGTTGCATAGTAAGCTAAAAAGTATGTTGTGATATCTTCATCTCGTAGTTGGATTATTGCTGTTCTCTTTAAGATATGAAGCATATAATTTATGAAGCATGTAAATTACGCAACATGTCCATTATTTTCAGCTTAATAAGTTGTCCTTACTTTCCTTACATGTGAAAGCATGCACTGTCTTATGATAAGGAGTGGTAGTTAAACGTTGTTATGTGAAGTATGTGTTGATGTTCGTTTCATTCTTTGTTTAATGTGGATTTCCTCAGTATTGATATTGCTCCTCATATGCTTTATTAGGAGAAGTTAGATCAAGTTCATGATAATAGAAACTAAGTAGGGGGTAACCTTCGGGGTGGTTCCCACACGTCAGAGTGAGGAAAAATGCTATGAAAACGAAATGTTCAGGATGAGCGGGATACGTTCATTACCAAATAACCATAAAGGTGGGTATATGCCAGAAAAAGAAAGAACCCTAAAGGCGGGTATATGCCAGAAATATGGAGTTGAGGTAGATGGGTAGTCCAGATCTAGCCTAGCTGCTAGGATTCACCCTTACCAAGTCGGGAAAGGGACTAGTATGCATATACGAGGTTAGAATCCGATCAACTAGGCCATCTCAAAGGAAAACCCTTAATCTCCAGCTCGATGTACGAGTTTAAAGAACTAAGAAAGAAAACAAACGTAATGAAAGAATTTGGTTTGGTGGCCCCCATTCCAAAAAGAACTAAAGAGAGATATGCATAATTTTTTTCCCCCATCTCCTTACTGGGCGTAAGCTCACGTCCTTACTTGTGGTGTAGGTAACGATGGAAATATACAAAAAGTTAAAGAAGAGGTCATTCCGGTGGAGCCTGCGGTTGGTCCGACAAAGACGCCAACGGGAGTAGTAGTACGACACGAAGGAATAAAAGAAAAGGAAAATCAATAAAAGCAAATGTTGAATGGTTATCTCTCACGAACGTTACGTTTTCCTTTTATTGCCTTTACTTGAATATTTGAAATATTATGTAAGTTTTATTTGGGAACTAAAAACCTTGAATTTCAATTATGTTTTAAATGACATTTTTTGATAATTACTTGTTATTCGGTAAAGGTAGATTTTCTTGTCTAAATATGCTTCCGCAACTTTTATGAATAACCTTTTTAAAGAATGGACAATGGAAGAATGAGATTTATATTAACGATCAGATTTTGATGCACTCTGATAACCCTTTTCTTTGGAAACGATTTTAAATTGTCTTATCATTATTAAGGTTAATGAGTTTTTAAAACGGTTAAGAAAATTCGGGTCGTTGCAATTGCTTGCTAGGTGTTTATTAGAATTAGATTCTTTTAATAATTTGTTTAATAGACGAGCATGTTTAGATGTTATAGCACAACTATAATATGAACTGCATGCATTCATGAGCATCATACATCATGGTTTTAAAACAGTACAAAAATGGTTTTTTCATACATAGTTTTGAAAAGGAAATGGAAAGTAGTGGAATGGATGCTCATACATATTAAGTGCACGGCGTTCTCGAGGGCTGATCACCCCAACGGACAACCATCACTTGGGTTGTAGGAATGTCCATTGTATCATTGAATAAACATAAATAGACGTGTGGGGGGTTTGGGAGATTTGGTGACGGTCCATCAGTGGTGACACCCTTAATGGATGTATCTCCTCCCACGTAGGGAGCGGAGTGACGATTAGCCACATGGACCATAGGATGTATCCTCTTCTCTTGTACGAAAATTCCTAATGCCTGGAAAACAAAAAGAGATTGGTGATAGTATGTGGTAACACCATAGGATGTATCTCCTCATCGGAGTGACAGTTAGTCGCATGATCATAAGATATATCCTATCTCTCGGTATAAGGATAGGATAGGTTCCTTTCCTAAAAATGAAAAACAGAAGACTGCATACAGATTTTAAAATGCTATAGCATATGCATTGTCCATTTATTTTTATATCATTTACTGAGCCTTAGGCTCATTAGTTAAGTCTTGTGATGTCGGTATGTACAAGAAACAGGAGAACAGGTTAATGACAGTTGATGAAAGATTTGCACGAATGAATCCTGTGGCTGGCTAGGCTAAAGGATGTAAGAAAGAGAAAAAAATTTTGTAAAGTGATTTATAAATGTAAAAGAAAAACAATTGTATCTCCAAATATCTTGTTTTATTGTGAGTCTTTTGTTGTGTTTTACAAGGTGTTTTACGAAATGAATTTTATTATTATCTTTTAATGATTTTAAGAATGAAATAATCTTCAGCTACGCAATTGAAAAGAAAATGATTTAAGTAAAAAATTTTTTTTAAATTTCTCGCTATTTTTAAACATAAGAAAATCTGGATCCTATCTACGCTAACAAACAATGTGCTGCCACGATTGGATCTGCAAATCTCCTCTCCGTACGACCATAGTTGCTTATATTGTTCATTGCCTTTTCCTTCGTTCAATTTTTATGCTTCATTCCTTTCAATTCTGGCAAGACTTGGGGTAATATTGATATTAAAATCCTTAAGAATTGTCTTAATGATAAAAGGAATGTCTCATGTGGCCAGTCTTTTGAACCAGTCCAAATATTAGTTTGTCACCTATTTGGCAAAAGCATGTCACCTTTCCATACATTGTGAATATGTGTAAACCTTGTTATTGCTCTTTATTTAAAACATCAGTACACCATGCATTTTTGAAGCGTGAATCTGTTAATTGCATTCTTCCTAGCATATGGTTGTCAACCAATAAGATTCACTTTTGACTAATTTTATCCCATACTCATTCTTCAATGCATAATCTATGACTTTTTCTCTAATTGCGTTCAACGAACTATACTTCTTCCCTAGACAAATACTCGAGCAAAATCATTCTCGTTGAGGAGGCCTACTCTCCAACCTTCTTCATCTTGTGAGTCACATAATGAACGAAGCTCATCGTTTAGAGATGTCGAGATAAAATGCACCTCTATAACAACTTCATGATTGAACGCTTGAAACTCAATGCAAAAATAGCCTCCCCCTCCATTCCACAGTTAACGGATTCTTGATTGTTGAATTTTTTTTATCTTTGGTTCCTCTCCTCGATGCCATTTGATTTGCAACATTCAAATACTTGATTTTTGCTACTCTTTCACTCTTGAATTGTGTTAAGGGATTTAGGGTTCGAGTAGATGTTCTGACGTCCTTTCAAATTTCAACTTATATAGATATAATTCAAAAGACAACCGTTCTATCCACAGGCGTCCATTCTTATATAAAAAATGTACAAAATTATATATTTGAAAACGCAAACGTCTTTCCTATCAACGTTCATAAATTAACGAACGTCCTTCCTAGGAAGCGAACGTTCACTCATTTTAGTACAGATATCTGCTTCTATGTGAATGAATATACGCGATCGTTCGTTAACGAATGTCCACTTTTATGTAAAGGGGTATAATCGAATATTTGCAAGTTGCGTGGATATCCGAGAGACATTTTTTTAACAAAAAAAGTGATTGTGATATTTGTGTTATTCATTTTCCATAGTTTATAGTTTTAATTATTAGAAAACTTAATTTAAGATTTAGTTTGTTACTAATTCTATAGTTCAAAATTTTTTTTATTAATTACCTTTTTATCTAGTATCAATTATTCATTCATATAAATTATATATTAGTTTATATATTTATAATCTATTATAATTGATCTATTAATGAATGACTGATGGATCATAATTTATAATAAAGTGTAAAATTAAAATATATATTTAAAATTATTAATATTTTTTACTGGTACTTAGACTAATTTTTTAATATATCAAAAGAAGTATATTATATTATAAAATATTCATAGGGGTAACCTACTTGAAACCTTTAAAATACACTAGAAATATTAACCATACGATTAACCAAATTGACGTTATCTCCTTTCGTCACGAAACCACGCAGAAGAGGCCATCTTGAGTAATTTTGCCAATTGAATTAAATGAACATAGCAGGCGTAGAAATCACTCTATTTGGATAATTCACTATTTAATTATATGGAAAATAAAGTTTATACAATGATATATGGGGAAGTGATCCTTTTTTAATAAGAAAATACATTTGTTTCCGGGGTTTCAGCATAAGCCACCTGTCAAGTTCACAAATTTAATTATAACAATTACAAATACAAAATGAAAGAGGAGAGCACGTTCCTTAAGGGAGAAAAGAGAAGTAGAGCTGTGTGGCATCTTTCTGAATTAAAGCACTAACTAATATACAGTTGGAAAGGGGCGGAGTGCTTTAAAACCACTCCATCGTGTTACCCATTTTCTCTAATCATATTTCCCACCTATTTATGAGCATCTATTATGTATAAAACCTTTGGTAGACAACAATTGAACTTTATTTACATCTTTTAAGACCAAAATTGTTGTGATCCGGCTAGGGTCGACAGCAGAGGAGGAACAATATAGTTCTTGTTCATTCCAACAAAAAATATTCAATCTATCGATCCTCATTTCTTTATTAATTAATAGAAAAAGATTTTACATTATTATTAATTATTAGTTTATTGCACTGAACTTTAACCAACTCGGACAATCACATCATCTTAGAATATTTGTTCTTACAATTATTTAAATTTAATTTCAAACTATAGTAACTAGGGGTGGGCATGAATCCAACCGAACCTAGAGCCGATCAAAAACCGAGATTTGGTTCTAGTTCGGTTCCAGTTCTTCGTTTCTAAATTAATAAATGGTTTGATTCTGGTTTTTGGTTGTCAGTTCTTCGTCGGTTCTCGGTTCTTGATTTATGGAACTGAGAACCATCTACTACTGTAGCATGCAAAATAGTGGAGCCTTGAACCATCCCCTTTCTCTTCTGAGAAAAGAAAACTTCTGTCTTCCTCAAGGGTCTTCGCGGGCGACATGGAGTGAAGGGCTTCGCGAGGAGGGGGATTCGCGAAGGTGGAGGTCGTCAATTCCTGTTGGTGGTGTCTACGGGTTGTTAGGGCTATGAAACACGATGATTTTGTAGTTTGTCCAAGAGGAAGAGGAGCTCAGGACAACTCAATTACAGGCGACGACAAAAGTGCAACGTTGAATTTTAAAACATCTCATCACAGCTCAAAGAGTGTATTAGAGTACATACACTCGGATGTTTGGGGTCCAGAAAAAACCCCATCTAAAGGTGGAGCACATTTTTTTCTTGACACTGATAGATGACTACTCCGGGAAACTATGGATATACTGCCTGAGGACAAAAGACCAGGTCTTTGAAACATTCATGAAATGGAAGACAATGGTCGAGACTCAAACTGGAGCCAAAGTAAAAAAATTAAGGACGGACAATGGTATGGAATTTTGCTCAAACAAGTTTGAAGATTTCTGCAAAAATGAAGGGATTGTTCAACATCACACAACCCCTTATACACCTCAGCAGAATGGCCTTGCTGAGCGTATGAATAGAACTGTGTTAGAAAGAGCAAGGTGTATGCTCATTACTGCAGGAGTTCCAAGAACGTTCTGGGCAGAGGCGGTGACAACTGCAGCTTACCTGATAAACCTATGTCCATCTTCGGCTATTAATTTCAAAACTCCATTTGAATTATGGCATTTATATCCTGCAGACTATAGAGGTTTGAGGACTTTTGGATGTGCAGCTTATGCACATTGTAAGCAAGACAAATTACAACCTAGAGCTAAGAGGTGTGTGTTCTTGGGATATCAACCAGGGACAAAAGGATACAGGTTATGGTGTGTTGAACCTGGGCAAAATGGGTCATCATAAGTCGGGATGTAATATTCAATGAGCAAGATTTCCCATTCAGGCAACCTGCTGCTAAATCTTCAGATGTTCAACAAAGGAATAAATCAGAACCTCAATTTGAGGTGGAGCTAGAGGAAGCCGATACAGACATCGATGAAGGGTTAAATCATCTAGAAGAGGACATACAACAATCTGGAGAAACTGTCATGCCCACAGATGATCAACCTGTTGATTACCAATTGACAAGGGATAGATCAAAGAGGGTAATAAAACCTGTCCAGAGACTAGGATATGTAGATATAATTGCAAATGCATTACTAGTCTCTGCTGATCTTGAACACTCTGAACCAATAAGTTTTTCAGACGCCATGACAAGTAGTGATAAAAATCACTGGATTAATGCAATGAAAGAGGAGATGCACTCCCTTGAAAAGAATCAAACCTGGACATTAGTGGAGAAACCTAAGGATCAGAGAATCATCGGATGTAAATGGATTTACAAGATTAAGGAAGGAAATACTCATGGAGAGAGGCCTAGATACAAAGCTAGGCTGGTTGCTAAAGGATTCTCTCAACGTGAGGGAATTGACTTTACTGAAATATACTCTCCAGTTGTCAAACAGACATCCATACGTATGTTCCTTTCCTTTGTTGCTGTACAGGACTTGGAGCTAGAACAGATGGATGTGAAGATAGCATTCTTACATGGAGAAATCGATGAAAAAATTTACATAAACCAACCAGAGGGTTTTCAAGTTGGAGATCCAAATTATGTATGTCTTTTACATAAATCCTTGTATGGGTTAAAACAATCTCCTCGGCTTTGGAATAACAGGTTTGATGATTTTATAACTAGCATTGGGTTCAATACGAGTAGTTTTGATCACTGTGTATACAGCGGAAGAGGTACTGCTGAATGTCAGATCTTTATACTATTGTATGTCGATGACATACTTATTGCAAGCAGAAGCAAATCTCAGATAGCTGAATTGAAGAAAAAGCTTGGCAATGAATTCAAAATGAAGGACATGGGTAGCGCCAAAAAGATTCTGGGCATCGAGATTATCAGGGACAGAAGTGAAAAAACAATCACTTTGACTCAAAGGTCTTACTTAAGGAAGGTGCTTAGTAGCTATGGCTTCAATGACATGAAACCAGTAATGACACCTTTAGGTGCTCAGTTTAAACTAAGTCACCGACAATGTCCAAAGTCCACTGAAGAGAAGAAGCTGATGGATCGGATTCCATATGCAAATGTGATCGGCAGTCTCATGTATGCCATGATATGCACTAGGCCTTATCTAGCCTATGCCATCAGTGTAACAAGTCGATTTATGGCAGACCCAGGGATGCCACACTAGCATGCTCTGAAATGGATACTCAGATATGTGTCTGGTTCATTGGGGGTCTCCTTAGTACTTGGAAGATGGGAATCTAACGAAGACAGCATAGTGGGTTATGTGGACTCCGATTTTGCAGGTTACAGTGACTCAAAGAAGTTTATTTCCGCTTATATCTTTACAGTGTTTGGGGGAGCTATAAGTTGGAAAGCATCTCTTCAGAAAGTAGTCGCACTGTCAACAACAGAGTCGGAATATTTTTCCGCTTGTGAAGGGGTGAAGGAGGCATTGTGGCTCAAAGGTTTAGCAAATGATTTCGGTATTAACAGTGACAAAATTACAATTTACTGTGATAATCAGAGGGCACTACATCTGATAAAAAATCCTGTCTTCCACGACAGAACGAAACACATTGAAGTTAAATATCACTTCATCAGAGATGTTGTCTCTCAAGGCTTGGTGATAGTGCAGAAAGTGGACACAGAAGACAATCCTGCAGACATGCTAACCAAAGTACTCACAGTAGCTAAGTTTAAGCATTGCTTAAACTAAGTTAATGTCAAAGGATGATTGTTGTTTCTGGACTGGTAATAGCAGCGTTGTGTTTTCTAATCCTGACTCAAGGTGGAGATTGTAAAGACAGTGACTCAGCATTAGAAATCCATTTTGTGGGTCACGTGCCTTCGAAGCTTTGCTCTCACGTGACCGACTTAAACAATGCAACTGTGCATGGCGGGAGTTAAAAGAAAACTCGAAGGAGAATTTTGATATTCATTCTGTTCGCGGGTGCAAGAACAGAGACGATCAGAGCAAGACGGCGTTGGTGAGATTGTGAGTTAGAGCGACTTTTCTTCTAGCTGTAAATCTCAGGTTAGTCGGAGAAATTGATTGCATTCTGGATAGGAAGAGTTCTGTCTGTGTAAAACCTTGAACTCATTGATGATTGAATAGAAGCTGGTGTTACCCGTGGATGTAGGACAAATTTGTCCGAACCACGTATATGCTTGTGTTTGCTGTGTTGTTTTTCTTTTATTTCTTGGTTATTGTTACGTTTCTTGTGCTGTGGTGTTCTGGGTTTTCGTTGAATCACGTCACTTTCTTTAGCCAACTTCACTCGAATATAATTTCTACTATTGACAGGTTCCAAGAAACACTTGGAAACCTTAATGGAAATCTGCTCCAACAAACAACAATAACCGACTAGCAATAATCAAACAATTAGAACTCCAATTCTGTAACTGATCTAGAGCTGTAGTTTGGAGGGTATAAACTCAATATAGAGACGAAGATTGTGTCAAAATCCCAGGCTAAAAGTCATTCTAGAGTCGAAGATCTATCCGATTCAAAATTCCCAGAAAAACTGTTCCAAACAGACAGATTTTACAGTTCCGAATTAAAATGTATAACTTGAGCTACCAGTAACGAATAAGGCTCAAATCAATGAGGTTAGATTCCCAACTTAATCCTGGAAAATTCATTAGAAGGCCTTGAACAGAGACGCTTACAATAAGGGGTCCAAACAGGGGGCTACAATCAGCAAGAAATTCAGTTAACAAAAATTCACAGATTCTGCAGCTCACAAGGTTCCGAAAATGTCACTTTCATTCATAAAACTTTCAAAAAAACTTTGCAGCAACTAACATATTTCAACCCTCCATTTCATAAACAATCCAACCAGTAAAAAGGAAACTTAAGAGTAACACCAAAATAAGTAGGAAAACGCAAAGGAGTTGCAGCACCTCCTAAAGTCAGAGGGCGTTTCTTTGGTTGGCCGAAACCAACTATCTCCAATGGGGGATAGTTCTCTTACCTCCACACCACAATCACACCTTGAAAAGGAAGATTGGAAGAGGCAATAACCCAAGGTAGCAAGGATGAGAAACTTCAAGAGGACCCTTGCAATGGGATGGAGGAATCGGCGCTAGGAGGGGAAGCTTGGCCGCGGCAAGGAGGAGCCTTCACTCTTCAATTTTCTATTCTTCAAAAACTGGTCTTTCATCAGCAAGAAGGGGTATTAAACCCTGGGATTTACAAATAGGTCAAAGACCAAAATACCCTAGCAGAAAATTATTAAAATAACCCTAAATAATAAAACATAAACAATAAGTCCGAGTTTGGGAAATTAGTCTGTGTAAAAGAAATATTTGACATAGCAAAAGATAACCAAATATAACGTCCAATAGCTTGTTAGAAAGCTATGGATGTTGGCTACATTTGGTGTGAAGAACCAAAATGGAAAGAAAGTCGTATGAATGGTCCAAATTGCCCTTTAATAGCCGAGGGTCAGATTTTAGGCGGAATTGGAAAACCCACAATTTCCTCCAAAAGAATTCAAGATCTCCATTAGTCCAAATGCCCACTCCTCCTTGTTTACTTGGATTCAAAAACCTACAAAATAAATAAAAAGTTAGAAAATAAAAGAGCCCTTGTCTAGGGCTCAAGTGACGGGTCCTTGGGGCACATCAACTATGTTCCTGTTTGTAGCTTGAGGACCCAGTTCAAACACTACATTTTCAAGGTGAAAAATTAGGAATGGTGTTTTTTTTAGTATGATCTACTGAAATAACAATTAAAGTATCACTTCTCTTGGATTTATTTAAAATGCCCAACTAGATATCTCTCCAACTTTCACGATTGGGGTCCTTTTTAAGTTATATTGTTATTGTGGAAGTTATCTTCACTCTACAAGTGATGTTTCTCGGTAAACATAAATATATAAGTGACTTGTTAACTAAAATCAAATTAGAGGGGGGCAAAGAAGTAAACATTCCCATGTCTACTTCACCTCCAATTGAGCTCTCCAATACTTATTGTTAACAGGATTTAATATCTCTTGTACAATTATAAACTTGGTTAATTCATACCAGCAAAACGCATTGGACAATTAGAAAATTTCTTCTTCAATACCTCAAAAAAAAACCTATGTATCTTGGTCTACTTATGAAACATCATCAACCTCTTGCTATCATTGCTTTCTCAAATGCTGGTTGGGCTAAAGATCAAGATGATTACACTTCAACTATTGCATATCTTGTCATGACCCAAAAGCTGGCTTAATAGAAATATTAGGTCGAATGATCTGATCTTCAGAGAGGACCTGATTGCTCAGTCTAAAGTTATGATGTCAGCAAAAGATTTAGCATAAAATAAATTCCAAAACCCAAAAAATTGATTCAAGGTCCTCAGAGTGATTAACAAGAGATTTAGATAGCATAATAATATACAACAAGAAAAGAAAGTATTGTGTCGAAAAGTGAAACCATTCCACACCATGCAACGAACTTACAAACTAATAGAAAGAAATGATTTTTTACCTCGAACATGACACCAACTACCATGAGTTGGACCTATGAAAGAGGGGGTCATTGGGGTGAGTGCCTAATTCAGTAGACAGTAGAGGTGGACAAGAACCGACCGAACTGAGAACCGACCCAAAACCAAGATTCGGTTCCCTTTCGGT
Organism: Begonia loranthoides; assembly: GCA_022433065.1. Lineage (NCBI taxonomy): Eukaryota > Viridiplantae > Streptophyta > Magnoliopsida > Cucurbitales > Begoniaceae > Begonia > Begonia loranthoides. The sequence goes on from CM039473.1 coordinate 9,433,238, forward strand.
TCCGATTCTTGGTTCCAAAATTTATAAATGGTTTGATTTCAGTTCTTGGTTCTTGGTTCTCGGTTCCGGTTCAGTTCTCGGTTCTTGGTTTATGGAACCGAGAATCGACCCATCCCTTCTGTTCTCGGTTCCGGAATAGATGAATGTTTTCTAAATTTTTTTAAAACAAAAGGGATGGGTCGGTTCTCGGTTCCATATAATTTACAAAACATTCATCTATTCTAGAATCGAGAATAGAAGGGATGGGTCAATTCTCGATTCCAAACCAAGAACCGAGAATCGAACTGGAACCGAGAACCAAGAATCAGAACTGAACCATTTATAAATTTAGGAACCATTTGGTTTCAGTTTGATTCCCAGTTCGGTTCGATTCCCTCTCTCTCTCTCTCTCTCACATTTAAAATTAAGCTTTTGACAAACGTTTTGTCGTAGGTTTTCCATTATGTAAATTGGGTTAAATTGTTGCATTTTGGAACTCAAAGATTGGAGAATCAAACATTCTCATAAGGTAAAAATCTGAGCATATATGTTGGGCCATTTTTGTTGGACAAATAGGATGGTTGGTTTAAGAATTTAAAATTTGTAAAGTTTGGATTATGAATTAAAAACTGTTGATTTGCACAAAAATGGATGACTTTATACTCTTAAACTTTTTGAATGTTTAAAGTTAGAGTTTTGACAATGAAAATGGAAAAATTTTTGAGAAAAATTTGGAGTTTTTGAATGCCTTGTTTATTCTGAATCGCAAGAGGTTGTCCATGCAAATAAATGATTATGTCTCATAAAGTATCTATTGCAGAAGCATACGTATCCACTGCGGTAGTGTACGTGTCAACAAAGACGAAGGTTTTCGTGGAAGGAACACATAAACAAAAGGTTTTGTTATGCTCGTGTCCACTACAGAAGAGTGGGCTTCCATGGCGGAAGCGTAGGCTTATGGAGGAATGCAGAAACGAATGCATCAGTGAGTTTATACGGATGACACGTGTTCGTGGAAGCGAGACTTCCATGGGAGTACACGAATCCAAGGAGTGATCACTTTCACGGAAGCAAGCCAAGAGGAACGACGTTTGGGAGTGAACCTCCAGACCAAAATCCACGGTCGATCGAACCTTTTAAAAATGTGAAGAACGCCGGACCAGATTTTTAAACGTTGGATATTTTTTAGAATTTTTCCATAAATTCCCCGAGTTGACTCCTATCCTGGTTATAGGTTCCAACAAAATTTTTAATGATTTTAAAAAGTAAATTAATTTGTATACATATATTTTGCTCGATCCAATAGATTAACAAGGGATTTGGACCTATTGGATTCCTAGTTGATTGAGTATTGCTTGGTTATTTTTAGTTCATTTGAGGTAGGGATTTATTTTATGTTCAGCATCTCATAGTTTTAAAAACATTATTTTGAAACGTGTTCTTATACAAAATGGTAAGTCCATTTTACAGTTTATCGCTTTTTATGCTATACATATATGTACTTTTTACTGGCCACATTTTTTTTTAGCATGCATGTTTTCATTCATTGATCATCTTAGTCAAGTGAACAAAATTTGATCGACTCATGAAAAGGTCTTGCTTTCTTTATGCACATTCAACTGCCGAAGGATATATTTGTTTGTGTTAACTAGAGTAATAGGGTAGCTAACTGTGTTGTGTCCCTAGGTGCAAAACCTTAAACTTGATCAGGGTCTATATCGTGGCTTTAGTGATCGTCAAGTATTGGAGTTACTATTTATGTCTGTGGTATTGTGTGCCCAAAGTCTGTGAGTGACATCATTTTCACTAGGTTTTTCATATGGTACAAGAAAACTTATTTTATGTACGTACCACACTATAGTGAATTGTTTTATGATGTTTGCCCTGTTGTTGTTTTATAACTAGATTTTCATACTGACATTTTAACATGTAGCATATTTCTTATTTTTCTCATAATTTTAAATGTTAAATCTAAAACTTTTTTGTTATTGAGTTTAGTTGACTCACCTCAATTGTATTTTCCTCATATATTAATTTGGAGAAATCTCAATTGTCGGTGTTGAAGTGAGTTCGGTTGTTTATGTCTTTAATTCTTTTGTAGTATGAGTTGTCCTCTTAGTGAGATTTATTTTTGTACTTATATTTTTAACACAGTCGTTATTTGGATATTTATATCCCTACATTATCATGATATCACTAATGGACCTTTGGATTAGCTCAGTTGGTTGGACTCTGGCTATTTAAATTTCACTTAAGACTTCCGTTGTTTTTTTAATTTAAAAGTTCAAGGGTCGGGCAATTCAGTTCTATTTCAGGCTAGGTCGTTCCCTATTTTGCCTTAGATCCCCTTTGAGGTGTGATAAAATTTTTAGTATCAAAACGTGGTTGACATCCTGAAAAAAAAAGTGACATCAATAAAATTGATATTATAGTGATATACAAGATATGAAGTTACTATGCATAAAGAATCAATTTGCGTCAAGGTGCAGCTTGGAAGACATCTTAAGGTTGTCCGCTGGAGGATGATGAAATATCCTTATTCGGACACAAGTAATTTGGAGTGGTCTGAAATTTAGCTAGAAGTGATAGAGAGTACGGTTTGTAAATGGTTAAAAGAAACCTTTATGAAAATATGAGTTTGTGAAATCTTCTGCATCATGCGTAGGCTTGTGAAGTTCGAACTTAAGAAACTTATCTTAGAAAGACTTGTTTTGTTTTGTTTGGAATTTGTTAGTATGAGTTAGAACCTTTCAATCGTAAAATTTGGCTCGATGATGAATTATGTATGTTTCTTTAGTTCTGGAACTACTAGTAAAGGTTTCTGAATATGTCATGTTTTGAGCAATTTTGCAAATTTCTGGTGAAATGGTTGGCAATGTTTGGATTAAGAACTAGAGTCATTCAAAGAGGAAGACAACTTTAATAAAGGGTTCCCTTATCGTAAATTGTTTCTAAACCACTTAAGGTAAGATTGAAAAGAAATTAAACCACTTAGCATCAGCAACTTATCACACCCACATCTAAGATGGGTATCTCCTCTTGAAAGGGCATGATAAGCAAAAGGGAAAATGACAAATCAACCATCATCCATTACTGTTGGTGACAAACTAACAATTATCTTTTTTTTCCTAACAAATAAACTACTAAACTATGAAAAATTGACCCGCAACCATCGATGTTACGTTTGTCGTTAACGCTTTAATGACGAATCGCGGCAGTTCATCGCAAACCGCCGCGGTCTCATGACTCGTGGTTTGTTTAAAATTTTGCGTGAGGGTTTAAACGCGTGATTCTGACACTTTTAGCTAAAGTTATGGTCTTTTGAAGTTGAAGAGGTCAAGAATCTAATAAAAGGATTGGATTAGTAAAACATATACATAAGAACTTTGAAGTAGCCATGAAACAATAAAAACTGAGAACCGATGCGATCTTTGAAGTAGCCATGAAAAATAGAGAGTTTCATGGCTACTTCAAAGTCCCTATTTAGTGTTTCATGACTACTTCAAAATCTTTATGTATATGTTTTATGAATCTAATCATTTTATTAGATTTTTGACCTCTTCAACTTCAAAAGACTATAACTTTGGCTACAGGCATCAGAATCGGTTCCAAAATGTATCAAATCGAAGCTCTCTCAAAGATCTATGACTTACCATAAGGTTTACCCCATGACTCCCCTTTCTCGGGCCCAAAATCACATGTTTAAGCTCTCAAATTTGCAATAAAAAATTTTAAACAAATCGCGAGTCATGAGACCGCAGCGACCTTGTGACGAACCGTGGTGGTTCATCACGAGACAGCCACAGTTTGCGACGAACCGCCGCAATTCATCATTAAAGCGTTAACGGCAAACGTGACAGCGATGATTGCAACGTCAATTTCTCATAATTCAATAGTTTATTTGTTAGAAAAAAAAGGATGATGGTTGGTTTATCACCAATAGTAAAAGATGATGGTTGATTTGTCATTTTTCCTAAGCAAAATCAAAATTTACCATATCATTACACAATTGAATTTCTGCTTTTAAAAGATTCCCTAATTAGAGTGACATTGTAATCTGTAAGGATTATCATGAATGAAAGTAATTATCATTTCCTTACAACACCCATGAAGCTGTGAATTCATTAAACAAAACCAATCATCATTAATGAACTCCCTTCTAAAATTATCAAATTCCGAATTATTTGTTTAACCAATTTGCCGTGTTACTATGATGGGCTATAACCTTTTCCCGGCTCCTAGAAACCAAAACCTCCTCTTCTTTAGTCTTGATTACATGTTTCAAAATAACGTAAATCTCTCCCCTCCCCTAATGTTTTAATCATTCTAATACATGAAGGAGAAACAACGTTCCCCTCCACGAAGGACATTAACATGACAACATTGTTAGTTGCATTTGGACCCAAAACAATGACAATGCGCTTCCGTGGGATGCTCGTCGATTCAAATTTTGGTTGTGATCATGAAACACCTCAATACATGGTACTGATTATCCAGTAAAAAGACTCATTGTTAGAAAAAAGTACCAATAACTAACACCTTAAAGTGAGAAATTACAACGTCGCAATGTGTTGAGTCATTAAAGTAATATTTTTGTTAGAAAATATAACAATATCACAAATATTGTTAGAGATTAAGAAAACAAATTCTGGTTGATTTTGTAAGAAATCTGTTCATGGCAAATCACAAAGTAGAGTAGCATAACCAAGTAATTACATGGATCGTTCTGAACATTCTACCATTCAAATTCTAACAGACACATATAGCGATAAAGATCTTCTACAATGTTTGCACTTCTAAGCTCTCTCACCTCGGATTCTCCTCGCAAGCTGAATATCCTTGGGCATAATAGTGACTCTCTTGGCATGAATAGAGCACAAATTGGTATCCTCAAACAATCCAACCAAGTACGCCTCAGCCGCCTCCTGAAGAGCTGCGACGGCGCTGCTTTGGAATCGGAGATCAGTCTTGAAATCTTGAGCGATTTCTCGAACCAGCCTCTGGAATGGAAGCTTCCGTATCAGTAGCTCGGTGCTCTTCTGGTACTTGCGTATCTCCCTAAGCGCCACCGTTCCCGGCCTAAATCTGTGAGGCTTCTTGACACCTCCCGTCGCCGGCGCAGATTTCCGAGCGGCCTTTGTCGCTAATTGCTTCCGAGGAGCCTTACCTCCGGTGGATTTGCGAGCAGTTTGCTTGGTTCGAGCCATTTTCTCAGCCAAAAGGAAGATTCGATAGAGAAATAGGTTCTCAAAGAGACTAAACGTCAACGATGGAGGATTCTATGATTTCATCAGAGATGGGACGAAGTATTTATGCTGCAAAGGGAAACTTTTAGGAAATTGGTGGGTAAATGAAAGAAAATTTTGAAAATAGAAACGAATGTAAGCCGTGGATTAGGTGGTGAATCGACGATTTCGATTTCGTTGTTGAAAGATGCCACGGATTACTATCCGTGTGCTTCCGCCACGAAAATTTTTAAGGGAAGGATGAAATATTTTGTGAATTTGTAGTGTTTAGAGCGAACACAATTTCTCATTTGTGGAATTGAAAATCTACACTAATGGTGGAGCGACTTTGAATGTTTGGTAAATTACTAGATTATGGTTTTATTTCTTGAAGTTTAAAGGATGTATCATTTCAATCCATTCCATTTTAATTTGCTTATTAATAGGACTGAAATCGGTTTGGTTCGATTCAGTTTTAGACCAAATTGAAAACTTGGTTCAGTTTTAAAAAAGAAAAACCAAAACTGAACTGAATCCATCTAAAAATTTATCAAATATCGAATCTCCACTTTCAATTTTTCTCGGTTCAGTTTCGATTTTTACTTCTAATCACATATAGGAAAAATGTTTTTGATTTTCTAAAAAAAGTGAGAAGAAGACAGAGTTTGTGCGAAGTAGATACAGAACAAAAAAAAATAAAGATCAATTCTCATAGGAATTATAAGACCAAACCAAAATCGATTTTACGGCAAAATTTTACAAATTTCACAGCAAGATTGATCTGTTCAAACACTAACCAATATTATATCACATTTGTTTCAAAACACACCAAATTTCATAGTAAGAAACAAATTTTGCAGAAAGATTTCACACATTTTATATCAAAAAAATAGATTTCACAAAATTCATATGCAACTAATTTGTGTGAACTACAAAGTGCGAAATGAGAATGAAAATTGAAACAACAAAACGTTGAATATATATTCGATGAACCTATGTGAAGTTCGCATTGCAAACTACAACTATCCAAAGCGATGACGCTGACTGCAAGTTAGGACCATCGACAATGACAACGACGACGACGACGACGACGCTCAGTAGTTGACACTCGACAGAGAAATAGAACTATGGTCGAGGGTTGAAATACACAACTTTTCGTTTCTTCAAATGGTGCATATATGAGGCAACGGAGGTCGAAGGAACGAGGAGTTGTCGGGTTTACTTTTACAGGAGGTAGGTTTATGGAGAAAAAAATGGAATTAAATTAGTGACGTAAATAGGTTTTTAGGTTTAGTTTTATTTTCAGTTCGGTTCGATTTTTCTCTCTTACAATCGATAACCAAACTGAAATGATCGATTCGGTTTGGTTCGATCCTATACTTTATTTTTTTCATATCAAAATTGAACCGAACCGATAAAAAATGATTTGTTCTGTTCGGTTACCTGGTTCAAACTGAACCGATTTCCACCCCTACTTATTAATATCATCACATTTTTTATTTTATTTTTTAGCGATTTTTTTACCTTTTTCCGTCATTTTAGTTTCATAATCATGGCATTTATCTATTTGAGTAAAATACTTATTGGAGTGAAATAGTTGAAATGGATTGAGTTAGTTTTAAACTAAATTAAAATTGATAATTAATTTAATTTAAAATTGACCCTAAACAAGAGTTGAACTACATGTTTGGATTAATACGAATGAGGAAGTAGATAAAACATTTTTAACAACTTTTTTCGACAAATTGAATGACAAATAAATTGAAAATATACCAATTTTAATAAGAAAATTAAAAGCGAATACTCTAAATTGGAACGACAAAAAATATAATTTATCCAAAAAAATTAAAATTAGAGACAGAAGGATAAGAGTGTGCCATGTAATGAGATTGACATCATACAATTTACCAAAAAAATTTGAAATATATTTTTTATTCTCTATAATTTAGAATTGGTTTAACTTTCATTTTTGTAGCTCTAATTATCTCATAAAAGTCTTTTTAAAAGTATAATATATGTTAAAATATTAATTGGGTAAGTGGAGGATTTAATTAGAAATTCAATTAAATTATAGATATAGTATTTTTTTTATTATTATTTGGTGGGTTAAAGGAGGAAAACGACGCCGGATTCCTCTTTGTGCAATTTTAGAAACAACAGAAGGTTGATCCTCATCCGTTGGATGGAAAAAATGTTGGAGGGCTATGCTTTTGTTTCAGCCAGCTCGTGGATTGGAGGTCCTCCCTAGCCACTCACACTGTCCGCCTCAAGGGCGATTTAGGCAGAGCTTGTGTTCATGGATGAGTCCCGATCTCAACCACCTATTTGTTGAGATGATGGGAAAAGGGGATTGTTTTCGCAGAGGGGATTGTTTTCGCAGCTCGTTCGGGGTTGCCAAGTTGTGATTTCTCCTCGGGCGATTCCTCTTCGGGCGATTATTGGAATACCAAAGGTAAGAGCTTTACCTTTTGTGTATGAGAATTAGTTGTGGAAAAACCAAACGTCCCTCGCTTAAAACTGACAAAGACGATGACGTTCCTAGCTTAAAACAGACGTCACTCAGCTAACAACGGATGTCCCTTGCTTAAAACAGAAAAAGACGATGTCATTTCAATCATCCCTCATATCAAAATGAATGTCCCTCGCTTAAGACAGATATTCCACTGGCAATCTGGATCAATCCTGTTTTCTCTCTGACAGGCCCACAACACAAAGGAGAGTGGAGGTCTCCGATGAACTTCCTTCATCGTGGTAAACTTTGAAATTCTTGAATGTTCGATTTTCTTTTCAATCGCAATGTAGAATTTAACAGTCAAATTTATTTTTCTAGGAGAATTAAGAGTTTAACATTAACTTTGGAGGTCGACGCCGACAGACGAGATCAGCAATGAGGGGAAAACTTTTCAGGTAAGGAAAAATGAAAATTTTGGGATGGATGTAGACGGACTTTTTGTAATGATCCGATTTTTCGTAAATCCTTTGAAATGCGTGAAATTTAAAACTTTTAAAAGACTATTGAAATCGCTTCTAAAACAATTATCAGAGTGCGTCTAAACCGGACCGCTACCAATCTTTTGCAAACCATGGTATACTGTGAAATGTCACAGATATAAAATCATTTGTAAAACATAGTGGAAGCGTTATAAAATCATTTATTTAAAACATTGCGGAAGCGTAAATCGTTTATAAAATCTCTTGTTTTGCTCTATTGACACTAAACAATTAAATATATTTTAATTACAAACCATTTTCTCTTTTAATCACTTAGCATGTCCAACCACAAGCTCTTTCACGTGCAAATCCTTCATTACTGCTTTAATATTTGTTCATCGTCTTTCGCATTGATTCCTAATTCCGTGTATTTGAAAACATGCTCAAATTAATAGAACGCAATAATAATTAAAAGAGAAATCGAAACACAATACTAATTAACATGCTAATTATCCTAGTTAATTTCTTAGTTATTTTACATGTTTCCTACGTTTATAATTCTATGTGATTATTCTAATTAGTTATCCTAGATAATTTACACGCTCAAGAAATATTTATATTTGTTCTCTAGATAAGTATTCTAATTGATTAACATGTTCAGATTAAGTGACTCTAGTTGATTCACAGTATTTATTCAAATCTAATTACACATGCTCGAATTGTAGAATTTAATGAACTATAATACAAAACAAGTACAAGAAGACAATAACAAAGATAACATAAAACATCTAATCACATGATCAACGAGGTCCCTAATTCGTTCTTGCTTAGTCGTACTTCTTTCATCTTCTTTATTATGGTCATTATGTCTAATAAAGTAAAGCATCAATTATGGAAGTTACAATAAAAGAAATTTCAGAAAAGAGAAATGCACAAAATATTAACAATGAAGAATAACATGTTAATATTAACCTAATTCAATTACATGCTTGAGAATGGTTTAGTGGGTTAAGCATGCATCACTAGTTAATTAAATATGCTTGTCTAGTCATGTGCAATTACTCTAGTAAATTAACATGCTCCTAATTGATTTACTCACGCTAATTAATCATGCTAGTTCGCTAATTGATTTATTTAAACATGCTAGTAAATCAATTTAAACGTGCGAGTAAGTTAATTAAACATGCTAGTTAGTCACCTATTAGTTAATTTACATGCTCAATATTAATAGTTAATTAACATGTTTGTCTAATTAATTATCCTAGTTAGTTAACTACTCTAATTAATTGTCATGCATCAAGAAAACGATCAAGTTACTTAAGCATGCTCCTCTAGTTAACTATCAGGCTCATCTAGTTAGTTAATTAGCATGCTCAATAGTCAGTTATTAATTAAACAACTAGTCAAACGTGCTTGAATTGGTTAATTAATTAGATTAATTAAACATACTTGAGTCGGCTTAATTACTTTCATTAAGTTAATTAACATGCTTTTAATTACTCGAGTTAAGTTAACATACTTAAGTCTGGTTAGTTACCCTAGTCAATTTACATGCGGATAACTAATTGAACAAGTTAATTAGTGTTACCCAGTTAAACATGCTCAACTAGTGTCCTAGTTAGTTTAACATGCTTGAGGAAGGGAATAACAACCATTAATTAAGCAACTAGTTAAACGTACTCGAATTCATTATTTAACAACTAGTCAATTGGCTAACAACGAAGGAGTTAACAATTTATAATCCACACAAGGTTATTAGGCTAAATACAGCAAGGCAATATTAAATAAAGGTACAGCAAGTAAACTAGAACAAACAAAACAACCATCTATATGTTTTCAGAAAAGAGTCACAGTCTTAACTTCTCCTTCTTCACTATCTTAGACTTACGATCCATCATTCTATATTTCACACCAACATTATCAACTAACCATATCACCTAGCAGTAAAGGGAATTACACAACCAACAAAGAAAAGCAACAACAAAGGAAAATATCTACAGCAAGGAAAATCAACAAGGCAAAGATCAAAGGAACTATCATCTAAAACCAACTAACAACAACTAACAGTAAGCATTTCAGGAAGCTAACACACCCCTCATGCACACCTACTTGTGGGTAGGGCCTCCACTGGCCAAGACTCATTCAATTCCTTACCTAAATTGAAGAAAAATAACACTCAAGAACAACAATTCCCACAGCTCACAGACGGCAGGGAGCAACACATAGTAGCTCCAACGTTATTTCACTCATGTCTCACACTTGACTCACAATGGCTAACTCACAATTTTTACTCAACCTACACTCACTCTCGAACCCTCACTCTCACGGTCACTCTCTTCCTCTCTTTCTCTCTAGAACTCGCTTCACACGCAGGAAAGGGGAAAAGGAAAGCTGAAGACTAAAGAATGGTAGAGGAGGAGGAAAATATTACCTGGGTGGAGGGAACAAACCGTAGGGACCCAAGGGGAGGGAGAGGTTGGCTACAGAAGGGAGGGGAGGTCGACTCCTGCAGGGCTACATGATAAGGGTGGGGGAGAGTCGCTTCTGTCTGAATTAAATGGCTAGACAACAATTTCCATCATTTTAACCCTAATTCATTCACAAAAGCAAAACTCCTAAGGAAAAATCATGCCTTCGGACGAGAAATGGTATCCTTGCCCATTCCGTTCCGTAAAAATGAGACATTCAGATGCAAAAATGGCGTCCGCATGCATTCGAATGTGTCCAAAAATTGGACAGATTCGATCCGAACGTAGCCACCCACTTCCGCACACGTCCGGAACTGTCCAGGATTCAGACAGATTCAATCCGCACACAGTCATCAGTGTCTGCATCATTCGGACATCGTCTTCAACTCCAAATCACTGTGAAGTCAGGACGCGAAATCGCATTCTAAGTCGTCCCAAGGCTAAGGGTGACATGCAATGCATTTGTGGACGACACGTCTCATCCACAAGTCATCTGTATGCATCCGAAAGTCGACATTCAGACGCATTAGGATGCAATTTCTCGTCCTGGTGTGTCCCAAGCATTGGCGATGTAATACCCCGATCCTAATTTCTATGTACGCTGTGTAATCAAATTTTTAGTGTATATATATTACACGGCGTATCATCCTGTGTTGAATTATGACGTGTGTACATAAAGGAAAATATGACGGGAGATATCCTAGTAGAAAATGTGAAGAAAAAAGGGGATCTTGGTCTATTCGGACGCTTGCGGATGACATTTCAGACGCAAGGTATCGTCTGCAGCATGCCTGGAACAACGTCTCGACTTGGGATGACTTTGGGGATGGGAAGATGCGTCCGAACCTTTGTGAAACATGGACTTTTGGATGAATATGCGGACGATGTGGATGAGAAAGACTGCGTCAGCATCGAATTTATCCAAGTCTGGACAGTTTCGAACGAACATGCGGACGATGTGGACGAGGAACATTGCGTCCGCATCGAATCTGTCTGATTTAGGGACACCTTTGGATGATACTTTGGACGCTATTGAGGACACCAAATGGCGTCCAAATGTCAACTTCGGATGGTACGGACCAGCTGGGGAAGGTATTTCTCGTCTGAAGCCAGAATCTGGCCTGTGAGATTTAGCCTTGCGGACGAGACAATGCATCTGCACTCCTCCGAAAGATCGCAAGGACAGCAAAATTTTAGGGATTTAAAATTGATCATTTGTCGTGTAGTTCATTAAGAAGCAATCTTCGACGAAGAAAAACGCTCCCAGACAAGAAATCGCCTAGCTCCTGCCTCCCATAGCTCCTAGCCAGCTGACCTCCTCCCTCCCCTATACAATGATCGCCTCTACCTCTACTCCTAGTAAGCTTTCCTTCTTATTCTCTAGCTTCAATCTTCCCCTGCGTTTTCTTCCTCTCTTCGACGACTCTCCCTCTCAGTGGTGTGGAGTTCAACTGACCCTGCTAAATCTTCTGCATTCAAGTAAGGAAATGGGTAGTCTTGGCCAATGGAGGCCCTACCCACAAGTAAATGTGTGTGTGAGTTAATGTTTATGTGGGTTGAGTTAGAATTGTCTTTAATTGAGTTGTGTTAGATTCTATTTAGGATGAATTTCTTGTTGTGGTAGATTGATGGTTAGAATCTGCTATTGATTATTCCCTGCAACATTTGATAGTTAGAATCTACTATTGATAATCCCCTGCAATATCTCTTACTGTCTTACTGTTTTGCTTTACAATTACTTTCAATGGCTACTCTATCATTCCTATTATATATACGTTGTAGTGGACTTCGATGGGAAAGGCTAAGGATGTTGTTTGATTAAAAAGTGGCCGATGATATTGTCTGATGATATCACTTGAAGTATGAGAAAGCAGTGAATGGCTCCATTAAGAACACTTAATTATATTACGTGTTCTATTGATATGTGTATTACTTTCGATGTTGACCACTGCTTAAATTCTTGGATTTCATATTTTTCTACACGTAATTCTATCCTTTGTTGTTCGTTTCCTTGTTTATAGTAGACTCTTATCTTATGCATGAAGAATGGTAATCATAATATACCCTCTGTTGTTGTATTTCCCAAGTATGCAAATTCCCTTGCTGTGAGAATGATGTAGGATAAATAACTGCGAAACTTCATGTTTAACCAACCTATGTATATATCTCTAAGCATGTGATTCATCATTAAGTTAGTTGTTAAACCATCCAGCATGTTTAATATTGCTTAACCCTCCAGCATTTTAAGCATGTTTAATTTTGTTTAACCTTCCAGTATAGTAACCTCCTAGTCTTGCTAGTTTTGCTATTCAATCTGTTGTTACAACCAAGTATGTCAATTGCATTTTCCTTTTAGTCTCAAGCATGCTCACATGTGTTAAATTGTAATTCGTCTATTTAAATTGTAATTCATCTAATTACCTGCTCAGCATGCCCATTACTTGCTCGTTACTCGTTGTAGCATCTCTCGTGTGAAGTACGTTGAATTTCGATACTTTAAATATATTCACAAGCATGTTTTTGGATCCTTGTATCAAATTGCATAACTTTATATGCTATCATTTATTTAAATTCGCAAGTACGACTGTTTCCACCATGAAATATATTCGAGCATGCTAACTAGTAATTTTGTTAGGACAATCGATATGACAAATTATCGTTACTTGTTTAGACTCGAGCATGAATAAGATAATTATCCGTCTTCGTGTATCCTTAAATACGCTCTTAAATCTTCAAGTTGTCGTTTCCTTATGTGCTCCATTGTTTGCTTTCCCATGTATATGTTTCGTTGGTAGCTTCTACACATATATATTTTGTGGGTTACTTTTCAATGCACATGCTTCATTGTTTTCTTTGTAATGACTTTCCAATGTATATGCTTCATTGATTACCTTCCTTGTATGTTTTATTGAATGTCTTCATGCATCATGTAATAGAAACAATTAGGGAGTACCCCCTCGGGGGTGGTGCTCACGCATACTTGAGTGGGAGTAACTGATGAAAATGGGTAAAAGACTTCAGATCAAAGGTTTCTATGGTACCGTCAGCTTAGCCCGGCACAGAAACTGGGGAAAAGAAAATGATAAAAATGGGAGTTGCAAGGCAGATGGGTAGCAGGTCTAGTCTGCAACTAGCCGAAGCCCCTCCCTTTTAGGGTACGAGAGTTCTAGTTGCAAGAAAAAGAGTAGGTCCGATCACTGTCTCATCACAAAGAAAATCCCTCAATCTCCAACTCGACGTATGAGTAACGAAGGAACGAAGGAAGGAATGTAATGAAAAGACTTGGGTTGGGTGGCCCCCAGCCCAAAGGAACCTAAAGAGCAGCATTAGCATAAGCATTTCTTTCCCCATTTTCTTTACTGTGCCATTGATTCACGTCCTTACTTGTGGTGTAGGTAATGAAATGGTGATACTAGGAGTAGAAGAGGAGGCCCTCCTCATGGAGCCTGCGGATTATCCGGTAGAGACTAGGCCGGAGTAAACTGATGGCTTAAAGAAAGAAGAAGAACATTTTGTAAGGGTTAAATCGTAAACACGTTTTGTAAAGATATTAACTATGGCTTTAGTTTGCATATTTTGAACTTGTGACAGATTAACCCTAGACTTTAAGAACGTTGATTTAGATTTTTGTCTAAATCATGTTTTAAATCAAATGGTTTTCAAATCCGTTTCCGTCAATTAATACCGTTTCCGCTAAATCTTCCAAAATAAATTAAGAATTTATCCTTTTTCAATTTACATGAGTTTGAGAATATGTAGTAACGATCAAGATTTAAAAGAGCACTCTGATCGAAAGCGATTTTTGATAAAGGTTTTGACGAAAGTAAAGTTTGAAAAATTTTAACTCATTTTCCTTAAAACTAATGAAAGGATAAAAATCCGGGTCGTTACAGGCGACGCCATGCAATGCACTTGTGGACAATATAACTCGTCCACAGGCGTCCGAAAACGCCTTGGACAACCTTTCTTCGCATTTTTCCCACTTAACTTTTATCCCCTAATATTTTTCCTATAAATACACGTCATAAAATGACACATATAAGTATGCAATGTAATATCCTAACTACCTCATCCTTTAGTTACATTGCATATACGGGGAAAACGTAATGGAAATACCCCTAGATTTAACGCTCTGAACACGTCCTTGGTAATACCCCGATAATTATCCAACTTAAAAAATCGGGGTGTTACACTTTTACGTTAGAATGGCTGCGGCGTTTGTCTTTACAATTTTGGATGGAAAACATAACAGGAAGGTTTGCGTCGTTCATTTCCCATAGTTTGAGGTTTTAGTTGTTTGCAAAAATTCTTCAAGGTTTGACGTGCTTCTTATCCTAAACTATAGGGTTTTTTTTGTTAATTTCCGTTATGAAAACAAAGATGGAGATAGTTGGAGACATGCCATGGAAAAGAGGAATGATAGCCACTAAGAGGGAAATTACAACAAGGTTTTGGGTATTGTCTAAGATTTGAATCATACTTCTGGTGTTGAAGCAATGACATCAAGAGTTTAATATTTTTTGGAAATTGAAAGTTTCCTTAAGGTATGACGAATGTTGGCCAAATGATGTATTTTTCTTAAATTTTTTTTCATAATTTTAGAGTGAAAGATACTTTAAATTAAAAAAAAATTGAAAATTTCGGTGTGGTTGATCACCATGAAGGAGTTGTGGTAGATCATTAGCGTTTCAAGTTATTCAAAGACTTGCAATGAAGGAATCGGTCGATCAAGTGATCGACCACGAAAATAACAATGGCACGAAGCAAAGCATTACAGTTGGAATCGGTCAATCAAGTGATCGACCGTGAAATTGACAGTGGCGAGTGACATTGGGGCTGGTCAATCATGGCCTGTGTTGGTAATCGACCTGGACTCTTGGTTTGCGGCTGATTAGGGCTGGCTGGTGGTCGTTCAAAAGCCTTTGGGCAATCGACCAGAAAGCCTGAGTCGATCGACCGGGATAATCGGGATTAAAAACCCAATGCAGTGAAAGGCTGAGGCATTTATAGAAAATAGAGAACCAATTAGGGCTTGGGCGAACATGGGCGATTCCAAAGAGAAAAGAAGGAAGATCAGTCCAGGAGTTTTAGCTTTCTCTTTTTTCTCTCGAGTTTTGCAAGGTATAAGAGGAGGGTATTTTTCCTCCATTTCTTTGCTGATTGATCGACTCTATTAGTGTTCTAGTTCTGTTGATTTGGTTACGATATGTGTTTCTTGCACTGCTTGAATGACTATGTGAGATTTTTATTATATTGTTATGGGTCCCTTCTCTGTCCTATTTTTCTTTTGATGGACACTGTCGAAACCTTGTCTGTTGTATACAAATATGATAGTCAGTGAAGTGAAGAATATGTTGAGTTTAAGATTCTGTAAGTTAAAGTTGCTCTTTTGTTAGTTATAGTGTTGATGAAAATACATGGATGAAAATTGTTAGGTTGGAATTTCTCTATTGGTTCACTATTTTGAATATTGAAGTTGCTCTATGTTGTGTTAAATATCAAAGATAATGGATAGTGCTTTGTTAATGGAAATTGGTTTCCTGTTTTAATTACTCATTGGGTCTAGTTTTGTTTTGATAACCACGGTTGAGAGATTTATTGTTAGTTGATGGCTTGAGGATTTATCTGAGATTTAGTTTAAATGTCTACTACTATGGAGGATAATGCTGGGAATAGTGTTCTAGTGATAATTATCAACCGTTGAGGTCATTATTGATGATGAATATATATTATTTTGAAGGTTTGGTGAAAGAGAACCTAAGTGTGGAAACAACCTTAATCTTCTCAAAAGAGTGCATGTAAGAAATGTGCATGTGTTTTCCAAATTTAGGCTACATCACAAGAATTAGGGGTTTATTCGGTAGATATTTGCTTACATTGTACTACTATACTTGATATACTGTTTATAGAATTAAGTGTTGGATAGAGTTATATGATGGGTAACCTATAATTGTCCAATGTTTCTTAATCGAAGGATTAAGTACAGAAAGTTGATGATGGACTGCTGTTGTTGAAAGTTAAGTTTTGATTTTGTTGTACTGCTAGATTAGAAGCATGTTTAGATTAAATTGTGTTGCTAGAATGTTTGTCTTTGGTAAATGGATTTGTTAATTAAGTTGAAGTGATAATGCTTGTTCATTGTTCTTAGTAAATGCATAGTTTACTGTTGGTTTCATTCCCCATTTTGCTTACTGCACAGTTAGCTGTTATTGAGGATATGTGTTTTGTCTTTTGATCGTCTATCTTGATAATTGTTAAGGTCCTGTTATTAGTTGAAGAATATGTTTCTAGGTTATATTCTGATGTTGTGATGGTTGTCTTTGGTAAAAGTTAGTTTTAATCATTTCATAATACGGAGATGTATTGTTTCGATGTTGTGTGATGTTTTGATATTCAAGCTGAGGATATAGGTTGGTTGTTGTTTTGTGATTTTGTTTAAAAGAGAATAGGGTTATTGATCATGCTTTTACTTGGAGGTGTAATGTTGTGATAATTGTTTAATGTTACTTGATAGAAAGCTAAGCATTAGGATATAAGGAATGTAATACCTTGATACTATTTTCCACGTGTACACTATGTAATCAAAATTTGGAGATAAATATGTATTACATGGCGTATTGTTACGTGTTAAATTATGACGTGCATTTATGGGAAAAATATTGGGGATAAAAGTTAAGTGGGAAGAAGGTGAAGAAAAGTTGTCTAGGGCATTTTCGGACACCTGCGGACGAGTCATGTCCTCCACAAATGTTTGGAGCGTCGTCCCAAGGATTGGGATGACTCAGGACACGATTTCGCGTCCTGACTTCATTGTGTCGCAGACTTTTGGACGAGTCTGGACAAATGCGAACGTAAGTTGTCCCGTCCAAATTGAATCTGTCCAAGTTTGGACATCTTCGGACACTTGCAGATGAGCGCGGAAGTGGAAGGGCCGCGTCCGATTTGAATCTGTCCAATTTATGGACAGATTCGGACGATGCATGTGGACGCCAAAAGGCGTTTGAATGTCATTGCGGACGGTACGGACGAGGGTGGGGACACCATTTCTCGTCCGTGACCACAATTTTGCCTATGGAATTTTACTCATGTAGACGAGACATGTGTGTCCGTACTCATCCGAAATATCGCAAATTAGCAAAAAATTAGGATTTAAAATTAGACAGCTTGTCACGTAGTCCATAAATATGCAATCTCCAAACACAAAATCTCTAGTTGTAGCTTGCACGTAGCCCCACCACCCTCCTCCCCTTCTAGGGTATGATTGCATCCAGGTGAGCTCTCTCTTTTTAACCTCCAGTCTACCTCTCCTTCATTCAGTCGATTTTTCTCCACTGTGTTCTCTTTCCTTTTGTTCTGCCTTCTTCTCGTCTTGAGGGTGTGTGGTGTTGCTGGGAGTATAATTCTATTGTCCCTGCTAGTTTTCTTCAAAACAAAGGTAAGGATTTTGGTTAGTCTTGGCCTGTGGAGGTCCTACCCCCAAGTAAAATGCGTGTGTGCGTATGAGATTGTTATTGGTTGTAGTTAAAAATTTTGTAATTCTATTAGATGCCTTAACTCTTGCATTGCCTTCTGCTAGGTGTTTTGTTCTGCTGTAATATCCCTGCTTGTTCTGTTGTTACATTTCATTGCTTACTTGCATTCACTAGATGCTAAGTTTGGGAATATTAATCTCTATTTGACATCAAGCTTAGTACAATTGAAAGATGAGCTAGTGAATTTATGGTGACTATCAAAAACGAATGAAATAGACTCTACATTTTGCTTATAATATTAATTGGATTAATATTGTCTTGTGATTTCCTTGTATTCTGAGCATGATTATCCTTCTGTTCATTATCTTATGATACCTTTGCTATGGTTATTGAGCTCGTTATTGTAATATTGTCGTCGGGATTTCGCTATAACTATGTTCATTGTTTAAGCATGTGATTTTACCTCCGTGTCATCGTTTAATATCTCTGTGAGCACCCTTCACTGCTGTTACAAACATGTTTTGCAAACTTATTAAGCTAATTAGTTGTGTTAATTAACTTATTTAATCTTAAAGCATGACAAGTAGCTATTACCTCGTTTAATCCTTAATCATATTAACTCGCTATTAATTGTTAAACCTTCAAGCATGTTAATTATCCATCCTTGCAATCCCCAAGCATGTTAATTAGTTCCTTCTCTTTTTACTTCAAGCATGTTAATTAATCACTACTCTTTTAACCTCGAGTATGACAATTTATTGTTACACGTATGTAAATCAATTATCACTTGTACATTAAATTAGTTGTTAGCCTCCAAAGTTGCCAATAACTCGTTAAGCATGCCAATTTCTTGTTTACTTTTCAAGCATGTTTGTTAGCATATTCCTTTGAATATTATTCTACTATTACTTGTCTAATCATGAAGCATGTTAAATTACATATTATTCTACTAGTTTTCAAGCATGCCAATTTTTCAAGCATGTTAATTCACTATTAGTTAATTAAATCTTCCAACATTGTTAATTAACCATTTTTTGTTAATCCTCGAGTATGTTGATTTGCTAATGCTTATTTCATCTCAAGCTAATGCATGATACATGCTAGGATTCTTATCCTTGTTTAATAGCACGTTTTGTTTACCATTTATATACGTTTCGTTTATATTCACTGTTTCTAGATGTTTCTTCTGTAGCTGCCCTATAACCATGCTTTCATTCTTTTCATGTACCCTTAAATTCTTCCATTTACTTATTGAGTTACCATTTGCTTATTGACCTGCCATTTAATTATTGAGTTGTCTATTCTTAAAATTTCTGTTATTTACCTTCCGTAGATGCATTAATTAATTTTCATCATGCATCATGATAATAGAAACAAATAGGGAGTGTCATCTTGGGGTGGTACTAGGAAAGGAAAAACGATAAGAAAGTGAAAGAAAAGAAAATGGAGTTGGGGGCATATGGTTAGCGGGTCTAGTCTACAACTAGCCGAAGCCCCTCCCTTATCGGGTACGGGAGTTCTAGTTGCAAGTCAAAGGTTAGATCCGACCAATTATTCCATTGCAAGAGAAATCCCCCAATCTCTAGCTCGAAGTATGAGTAAAGAATGAATGAACGTAAAGAAAAGATTGGTTTAGGTGGCCCCCATTCCAAAGGATAACTAAAGAGTGGCATAAGCATAATGCATAAACTCTTTTTTCTTGTTGGGCCATTGGCTCACGTCCTTACTTGTGGTGTAGGTAACGAAATGGTAGTGCTAGGAGCGGAAGAGGAGGCTTTTCCCGTGGAGCCTGCGAAGTATCCAGATGAAACGCAATCGGAGTAGATGGGGTGGCTCAAGGAAAGAAGAAAATATATGTTTTGTAAGGGTTTAATGGTAAACACGTTTTGTAAACACTAACTATGGACCTAAGCCTCATTTTGAATATGTGTTCTTTTAACCTCAAACTTCAAGTAATGTTTTGAGTAATGTTTCTGTTTGCGTTTCCGCTATACCTCTAAAAATGGATTTAATGATTTTAGCCTTCCACGATTTAAATGATTTTTAAATGAAAGGTTGTGACGACTAGGATTTCGAAAAGCACTCTGATATTAATTTGGAAAAGAGATTTTTATCTTTTTTATCAAAGTTTTAAAATTTAATGTGCTTTTCAAGAAAAATAAAAAAAATCTGGGTCGTTACAAGGATAATGGTTATACTTTGGAGACTTGTTGTTATGTGATGATTTGCTATATTTTTATTAAGTTATGTATGTTCTCATACTCATGCATCATGGTTTTCACAAAACGATACAAAAGCAGTTTATTGTGATGATTTGCTAGATTTTTATTAAGTTGTGTGTTCTCATACTCATGCATCATGGTTTTCACAAAACAATACAAAAGCAGTTTATCATGCATAAAATTTTAAGTAAAGAAAAAGATAAAGAAAATTAAAAAGTTAAAGTATATGTTAAAGCTTTGGAAATAAGTTCCCAATGTACTGGTGAGGCTTGGCAGACGTTGTTCCCATGGTTAGAGGCTTTGGGCAGACTGTTTCTCTAATGGTTGAGGATTGGCGGACGTTGTCCCCATGGTTAGAGGATTTGGGCAGATTGTTCCCCTAATGGTTATAGGCTCAGCGGACATTGTCCCTATGGTTAGAGGCTTTGGGCGGACTATTTCCCCAATGATTAGAGGCTTGGCGGACATTGTTCCCATGGTTAGAAGCTTTGGGTGGATTGTTCCCCCAACGGTTAGAGGCTCGGTGGACATTGTCCCCATGGTTAGAGGCTTGGTGGACGTTGTCCCCATGGTTAGAGGCTTTGGGCGGATTATCCCCCCAGTGGTTAGAGGCTTTGGGCAGATTGTTCCCCCAATGGTTAGAGGCTTGGCAGACGTTGTCCCCATGGTTAGAGGCATTGGTGGGTCATTTCCCAATGGTGGAGACTGGAGCTGAGTACCAATGGTTAAAATAGTAATAGCAGTAAAAAGAAGAAGAAACTAAAATGAAAAAATGTTTTATTAAAACAGCATGACATGTTTCATACTTCATTTCATTTCTTGCTGGATGTTAGGCTCATAGTTTAAGTCTTGTGATGTAGGTATGTTGTAGCAAGGAGAACAGCAGTTGATGGAGCATTTGTGCATTACAAACTTGGTGACTAGTTAGGCTAAAGAATTTAAGGAAAAGGAAAAGGAAATGAAAAAGGTTTTGTAAAGATATTGTTAAATGTATAAAATTTTTATTGTTTTAAGATATGGCACATTTTACAAGTCGTATAGGTTTTAAAGAAAAGAATTTTATTTATCGTCTTTCTAAATGGTTTTAAGAATGAAAAGTCTTCTGCTACGCAAAAGTTTTAATTTTATGCACTTTCCAATGCAAACACGTTTTAAAATGCTACGTTTCAAGAAAGGCAAACTAGGTCGTTACAGCACATAAATGATAAAAGATTAGTTTGATTTTAGTTTCGAGTTGATATGGCGACTTTTGTTGCAACATTTTTTATATTGGGTCGATTTTGGCCTTTGAACCCAATTTGTTCCCGAGTCAGTTTCTACCCTGATTGTTGATTCCAAGAATTGTTTTGAGAGTTAAAATGGTTTTGATGTTGATATATGGATAGGTTACAAGGTTTTACAAGTTAAATTTACTCTTTGGATATTGGGCCTTTGGGATTGGTGTGCCCGATTGAGGTAGAGATTTATTTTATGTCTAACATTGCATTATTTTTCTAAAACTTATTTTGAGACGTGCTCTCATATAAAGGAGACATGACTAATTTGGTGGCTTGTCTATTTTTCATATTATCTATTATATTTTCACTGGACATGTTTTAAATTAAGCATGCATATTCAATTTCATTGATCAACTTGATCGTGTGTATCAAGTTTGATCGACCAATGTGGGGGTCATGTTTTCTTTTACGCACATTCGACCATTGGAGGATGTGTTTATTTATTATTGTTAACTAGAGTAAGGGGACAACTGTATGTGTCATGTTCTAGGGCGAAAAACCCTAAACTTGACAAGGGTTGTTTGTGGTTGTTGTGATCACCGAGTAGTGCCTTTATTGTTATTACTGATGGCATGGTATGCTCGGAGTCTGTGAGTAACTCCTTTTTCACTAAAATTTACAGTAGTGAGTTATTTTACATTACGTACCACACTATGGTGGGTTTTTTTTTTAAAACTTATCCTACTGTGTTTTGTTCAATTCTGAATAACCTATTTTGACCTGGCATGCTCTCATATTCTTTTTATTATATTTTTAAATATAAAGTTCATCTCTACTGAGTTAGACAATATCCTATACGACTCTCCCTCTTTTAAGGATATAGTGTGGAGGATCCACAGTTGCCAGAGCAAGAGTGAGTTTGGCCTTTTATTACCTTTACTTTATTTTTTTGAAAGTTTATTTGTGAGGTTAGACGTTATTAAATTGCATCTCCACTTTAGTTTTTTTTTTCTTTCTATACTTTATGACAACTTTATTTTATGATGGACTTATATTACTACAATGTCTCTGATGTCACTATTGAGATTGTTAGTTTTACCCAATTTGGTTTGGGTCCTGGTAAAAATCTTATTTTCTTTTAAGTCTTTCGCTGCTAATTAAGTAATCAAGTTTAAAGGGTTGGGCAGCTCGGTTCATTTTCGGGCCGGGTTATTACTCGTTTGGTCTCTGGTCCCGTTTGGGGCACAACACACCTCACCATGCCTAACAAAGAATCGACCTTCCCCTTCCTATGACACTTCCCTTCCCCATTTCTCTCTCTTCCTCCCATTACTATTGTTGCAACATCCTCCCTTCTCTCTCCTCTCATTTACCTCTCTCATACCGCCCCCAGTGGCCTTGCATGGATTTTGTCTCCCTCCATCACCTTCATCGCCGGAAAGAGAAGATTGTTGTCATTATGGGTGCCATGGATGTGGCAAGCCTGCTTATATATATATAAATTATTTTTAACCTACGCGGGGAGTCAGCCCACAAAATTTTTATTTATTTGCATAGAACCATATGCTTGATCTATATATATAGGTTTAGCGGCAAACACGCTTGTAACGACCCGATTTTTTTATTGCCTTTTAAAAATTGCATAAATTTTAAAACATTTCTTTTTTACTTAAATCATTTTCTTTGCAGTTGCGTAGCAGAAGATTATTTTATTCTTAAAACCATTTAAAAGACAGTAATAAGATTCTTTTCGTAAAACATTTTGTTAAATACAGCAGAAGTCATTTTTAAATAAAACGAACCTTTAAAATACAGTTAATTACTTTACAAAGTCCTTTGCAAAACTCTTTTACAAACCATCTTTCTTTAAATCTTTTTAGCCTAGCCAACCACAAGATCTGCGCTTGCAAATCATTTATCCATTGCAACTTAACTTGTTCTCTTGTGCGTATACCTACATCGCAAGACTTAACTAATGAGTCTAAGGTTTAGTAAATGATATAAAGTAAAATATACAATGCACATGCTATGCAGCTTTAAAAATCTCTTTTTGTTTTCTGTTTCTCTTTTTGTCGTCCCTTTTCTTCTTCTTTTACCGTTTTCTGGATCTTCACTTTACTTTACTGTTCTTTTCTTTACTTGATCTTTACTTTTACTTTATCTTGAAAGGTGTTGGAGATGTCTAAACTTGACGAGGAGAAGTAGTCAACTCAACCTCACATCCCCATACGACCCCGTTTTATGTTTATTGTTGTCTTAATCTTGAAAGGCATTGAAGATGTCTAAACTTGACGAGGAGGAGTAGCCAACTCAACCTCACATCCCCAAATAACCCCATTTTATCTTTATTGTTGTCTTAATCTTTAAAGGCGCTGGAGATGTCTAAATTTGACAAGGAGGAGCAGCCAACTTAACCTCACATCCCTAGACGACCCCTTTTTATGTTTATTGTTGTCTTAATCTTGAAAAGCGTTGGAGATGTCTAAACTTGACGACGAGGAGCAGCCAACTCAACAATACATCCCCAGACGACCCCTATTACGTTTATTGATGTATTATTCTTGAAAGATGTTGGAGATGTCTAAACTTGACGAGGAGGAGCAGCCAACTCAACCTCACATTCCCAAATGACCTCGTTTTATGTTTATTGTTGTCTTAATCTTGAAAGGCGCTGGAGATGTCTAAACTTGACGAGGAGGAGCAGCCAACTCAACCTCACATCCCCAGACGATCCCTTTATCTTTATCTTTATCTTGAAAGTGTTAGAGATGTCTAAACTTGACGAAGAGGAGCAGCCAACCCAACCTCACATCTTGTCACACCTGTTTACGTTCATTTCTTTACATTTCATAATTGTTTCATTTCGTCTTCGTTTCCTTTTCAAAACCAAGCATGAAAACTCATTTTCGTATCTTTTGAAAACCGTGATACATGATGCTCGTGAATGCATACAATTTCTAACATATAATTAAAGAAATATAAATAAACACCCAATTCACAGAACATGTTCGTAAAAACTATAGACATACTATAAAACTGTAGACATGCTTTTAATAATGTAGACATGGTCATAAAGCTATAGACATGCTATTAAAACAATAGACATGCTCAATATCTATCAAAGTAGTAAACAAGCAAACGTGCATATTCTATTCTTGCGATGTAGGGCCCTAAGGACCAAAGCACATGCGTATCACTTACCTTGTTTCCTTAAAGCGCTCAACGCTTAATCGTTATCTTTTTCTTTCTTTTTTAGTACCTTCACAATTAATAATATTTATTCATTAATATTTACCAATTATCAATCTTATTTTCACAACTCATTATCTTCAATAACTCGATACCATCAATCCTCAATCATTATGTAATAGAATTGCTTAATCCAAATTAATACTCAAATCACTTGACAGTTTTTCGTAATTAATGTTTACTAACTGCAGTTGAATTAATACCCCACAATAGCTAGTAAGCCATAAACACCATAGAGAACCAAACTTCCATTAACCAGAGAATAATCCACAATTCAACACTTTCCCTTTACTGAACATTAATGTAGATGACAGAACAATGGCTAATAAAACAATAGAGAGCATTTTCTCAACTTCATACTAATCACGGGGAGATTATAAACAACTCTTCAATCTAATCCAATTTAACAGCTTATTCGAATTCTTAATCAGTAATTCATTCGGTAGTAACAAAACTAAAGTATAGACTTTACTTCATTAAAACAACATTCATTTCCAAAGGACAGTTCCGACAAAGCAGTAAACACAGAGTAATATTCAACCAACAAAATGCTAAATAGACCACTAACTCAACAAATCATATAACCTTAATCTTATTAGAACAATAGGCAGAAAGCAACAATATCACTCAAGACTGAACCAAACAGAATATCACTTTCACCTTAACCATCCAACAGAGAACAGACGACCATATCAAGCAACAAGGAAACACAATACATAATCCAATCACAGGGACCAAACCCGTTCACCATAGGGTAATTTCAGAACCCACATCCAGCAATATATACATATGCATATCCCTTCCATGACTAACAAATATTCCATTATCAATAGTACAGAGAGCACAGAGAAGAGCAAACATACTTCAGTTACATGGGAATATCCGACATGTATAACAAAAATCCAACAACAGAGTATACTTCTTCATAGAGAACATTATAAATTATAGGGCTTTAATCTTAATAGAATAGAGAGGCGTTACCAAAAGCTCAATCGAGGATGCCCAAAAGAATTTCTCCTTCTGGTCCTTCCCTCCCTTCTTATTCTTTTCCTTTCAACACAACAAAATCCATTACAGGGTGTAATCTAAATAACAAAGAGCACTTCGAACATTTCCCTAAAGACAGAAGCTCCACTGTCACTTTTCTTCCTTTCCATCTCAACACTTTCCTTTCTCCTTGCTCACACAGAAGCTCGGCCTTTGGTTTTTACCTGAGTTTTTTACTCTACCTCTTTCTCTTCTGTATCTTCATGGAAAACACAACAACTCACTGAAGTCGCTAGAGAGCACAGAACACTCTCCACTCACAGAAAAAGATGTATCTCCACACTTTCTCTGCACTCAGTCGCTGAATACAGGGCAGCCTCCAGAAGCAATGCCCACACGCCTAACTTACAGACGAAGGGAGAGAGAGAAGGAGATGGATGCACATAGGTGAAGGGGGCAATCTTTCATTCCAAAGGAGGGGACCCAACCAGTCATTGTCGCGTGTGAGGTTCGCCCCCGATAGAGGAGAGAAGCAGATTTTGTCTGGAGAAAAATGAGGATAAGGGGCGAGATTATGTCTTGTAGAAGCAAGAATTCTTGACCAAAATTGGCTTTTCGCAAAACAGGTGGTTTTGTCATTCCATCTCTAATGTCTGTCATCCTCTTCGCTGGAAGGGACGTCCATTCTATAGCAAGGGGCATCCGTTGCCTTTGTCATTTAGACGTCTGTCAACTTCTTTGTCATGAGGGACGTCTGTTGTCGTACAAATAACTTCCCTCAATGACATCATTCCACTTATCCACACAACGTCCGTCTTTCATAAAGGTCATCCATGTCCGTCCTTTCTTCGCTATGACGGACGTTTGTTCCCTTATAAGGGACATCCATCCTTCCATAAAGGTTCTTCTCCTCATTTTTGAATGACTTCATTCACATTAAATCTTGATGTCGTTCCCCATTACTTCTATTTCAGATGTCTTTTATCCATAAAGGACGTTCCATACACCAAAACGACGTCGCGTCTTTCATACAAACAATGCTGCCCGTTTCTATCTCATATAACGGACGTCCATTTTCTCCCTCGAGAGACATCCGTCATTGCTCAAACGACGTCATATCCATCAAAACACCCCCATCCATAAGAACATCCGCCCATAAAGGGCGTCCATTTCACATAACGAACGTCCATCCTTCTATAAAGGACGTCTATTATCCTTTCTTACTTCGAACATGTGTCTTTTCATAGCAACGTCTGCCTTTCCCAAAGGCATCTGTCGACTCTCACACAATAAAGGATGTTCGTCCCACTACAAAGGATGTCTGTTATTTCCATTTTCTTCCATTTTTGGATGTCCTTCTCTTCCCAAGAGACGCCTGTCAGTCAACAAATCCTTATTTCTTCATTTATCAATAATTTCCTCAAATTATAATAATTATACTAATGTCATTATCATCCAATAAATTCTCATAAATTATAATCTAACAAATACGTCTTTGGTAATACCCAAATAATTTATGCAATTAATCCAAATACCCCTAATTATTTTTCAATTTATCTTTATTAAATTCTGATATAAAAAGTCGGGGGATTACACCGCTCGTTTAACTCAGTCCTAGGCGAGCTGAGCTTGGGAGATGGCGAGTCGGCTCACCTAATAAACAACTCTAATGTATCATACATGGTATTTTAATTTATATGCTATATGTATATTCAGGAGGATTAATCCTCTTTATGCTTTGGACAGTTTTTGTACCAAAGTACCACAAGGCTATCATTGTATATCTTTTACAGTGTGAAGATTGTTTGTGTGCATGTGCAACATGGGTAATAGGACATTGGTGATATGGTCTTGGGTTTCAAATCCCTAAAGTAAAATGCATAATAGAGCGATGATAACGTGCTCATTGGGTTTCAAATTCCTAAAATTGTTGCAATGCCCGGAGAAATCCTCCATGTACTATGTAAAAGATTTTATGGAATGAACAAATATTTTATAAAAAGAAAATATGTTCGTAATTGTTAATTTGGGACTTGATGCAATGTAAATGAGGGAAGAAATATTTTTAGAATTTTTAAAGTGGAGAATTGCTACGGATTGTGTATTTACACTTTTGGTCATGTCGAGGTCGTGGCTTCGATCGAATATCTCAACCAAAAATGCATTTTGGTGACTCGCCTTTTTGGTAGTACTGCGGGCGGAGTTCGGGTCGGAGATTTTGGCCAAAATGTGATTCGGACTACATTTTGTAGTTTTAAAGGCAACGCGGTTAAGGTTACGGACGTGATGTGCGACCGAAAAATATCAGGATTTCAAATCTGTCAAATTCTTCGATTTTACAGTCGAACCTTCGGTCGAGACGCTGTTGCAAGGTGCGACCGAAAATGCAAAACTGAAGCAAAATTTGGAAATTCGATCAGCGCGGTCGATGTTTTAGACGACTCCTTCGACCGAAAAACCAATTTAAAGTGAGAATTCTGTTTTCCATCAGCCATTTCTTTCTTTCCTCCTACAAAAATTCTTTTCTTCCAGCAAATGATTTCTTTCCCTCCCCGGGAAGATAGCAACTTTTCCCGTGCCTCTCTCTCATCTGACCTTCTCCCTTGAATTGGGCAACTGTCCATCACCTCTGGCCTTCATGTGGGTCTTCCTTCATCTATAAGATGATGGCATGGGTGATGTTTCTGGACTCTGTACTACAAGCCGTGACCGAGAGTAGAAGAGAAGAAGTGAGGGGCTACATTTTCTTTCTGTAAGTGAAGAGTGTCCCGTGAGTTGAGTGAGAGGGGAGAGCTCCTGTTTTGGAAATCTTTTGGGTGTGTTGCTGCTCCATGTGACTGTTGTGGTTGTGAGGTGAATGAGCTGTGGAGTGACATTTTGTTGAAGGTAAGAATTGGGATGTATGTTGGCCAGTTGAGCCCCTACAACGTGGGATTGTTTGTTATTTGTTACTAAATAGTGAATTGGTAGTAGTTTTTGGTTCGGTTGCTTGTTGCAAACTGTAAATATCTGCTTCAATTTCCTGCTGAATATTGTTATTGTCTTGTTGTTGTGAGAAACTGAAAATGGTTAATGAAAGTTGTTTGGAGGTCATGGGATGATTTGCATTGTGGATAAATGGTTACTGCCTCCATTGTGTGTTTAAATGTTGCTTCGGTCGATCACTACGAATTGCAAATTTGTTATTGCTAAATGTTTTTGGTTACTGCCTTAGGTTTGAATGAAACTTAGATAATGTTTGACAATACATATCAATAGGCTGTTGCTTGTGGATCGTGAAACATAAGTAAGGAAAAGTGTGATGTTAAAATTGATAACTTGCACTCTGTTCCTAAATGGGTTAATTGGTACTTCTCATTGTGGATATTACCCTGTAATTATTGGATTGCTAATTGTTGCAGTTAAACTCGTTAACAATCACCTAATCCCATTGTTAGTGACTTTTATGGTTCTCCGCCAAAAACACGTATGATTTAAATTATAATTATTCTTGATAAATCTCTACCATATATTGTAACACCCCGATAATGTTTTTCCCGTGTACGCGATGTAATCAATCTTTGAGATAATTTATATATTATATTGCATATTGATACCTGTTAAATTAAGACGTGTATTTATGAGGTGTACATTATGAAATAAAAATTAAGTATGAAAATGTGAAGGAAAAGCTGTATTGGCGAATTCAGACGCATGTGGACGATGCTGGGACGACAAACGTCATCCGCAAACGCATGAAACGTCGTCCCAGCACTTTGGGACGATGGAGGACGGAACCCTCGCATCATAATTTGTCCCCTATCTCTAATTGGACAATTTCGGATGAATGCGGCTGCATGCAGACGTAGTGATTTTGAATCTGTCCAAATTCTGGACAATTTCGGACGCATGTGGATGCGGCATTCAAACTACTTCCTTTGTCCGAATGGAAAATTCGGACGAGTGCGGACGAAGGTAAGGATGCATTCCTTCGTCTAGATACAAAGTACTGACAGCGACAGTGGGGATTTCAGGCACACGCGAACGAGGCCAGGAAGCATGCCCTCGTCCGAAATGTCCCAGATCTGCGATTATTTAGGGCTTAAAATAAGAAAGCTTTTGTCATTTTTCCATTTATTACACACTCACGCGACAGGGAGGCGATCTCCCCATGTCCAGGCCACGCCCTCTCCACATCGATAGACGCCTCCCCTCTCTAGTAGGCGTACGGGTGTCCCCCTCTAGGTAAGTCTCCACTACTTAGGGTCAGTCCAGCCTTCCCCAGCATTCGGTCTTCTATGAACGAGTGAGTGGATCTTCCAGTCTTCCTCCTGGGAACGAGAGTCCCCTGCGTGAAAGAGTGAAATCTTTCAGTAAATTGGGAGTGTCTGTGAGTTAGTGTGACTTCTCCAATGTGCTTCGAGGGTGATTGTGAAGCTGTAAACTGGGAGTTTGTTGTTCATGAGAAACTTCTTCGTAAAGGGGTAAAGATTTGGGTAGTGTCTTAGCCAGTGGAGGTCCTGCCCACAAGTAGTGTGCGTGAGTGGTATTACTTCCTTGTTGATAATTTCTGTAAATTTTCCCTATGCAATTACTAAAATGTGATACCTTCCTTTGATGAATGACTACTGCTTGAGTTCTAATGTTAAGCCTGTAAGAATGAGAAAGTGAAAATCACATACGATATGATAAGCACGAATGAGCTAAGAAATTCCTTAACGATGATTCTGTTCTGTTGGATATATTCTTATTGTCTATTTAGATATTTCCTTACTGCCTTACTTGCTAACAATAAATGTTAGTACCATATATATTGGCCTGAATATTGAACCTCGCGATAACTAGTTGCGATGACTAGAAATTTCTCTTTCTTAAATCTTTCCCTAATCTGAGCATGTGTTAACTAAGTTAATAACTGTGACAAGTAACCAAGTTTCTAATTATCATTAGTCCACTTGCTTAGAGTCAATTTATGATGCTCAGCGATTTATCAATCATGCCAATCTAATATTAAAAGCATGTTAGATCACTATTACATTCATTGTTTAATTCGTTAAAAGCATGATAATTCATTGCCATGTCTGCAGTATATTTCGCTTTTAGAAGCACGCTAAATTGCCGTTTTCTTTTACGTATATTCTAAAAATTTAAGCGTGTTATTTATATTCGCCGTTCAAATTCATTATGATTGCTCTCTTTACTCGCTTTAATTACTGTTATTCATCCATATGCGTTGTTTCAATTCCGTTATTTTATGAAGTGTCAACATGCATCATGATAATAGAAACAAGTAGGAAGTACCACCAATGGGGTGGTACTCATATGCATTACGTGAGGAAAAACGATAAATAAAATGAATGAAAGAAGAAAATGGGAAGTTAGGGGACGGACGGGTAATGCGGATCTAATTAAGTAGACTGGACAGGTCTCCTCCCTCATCGGGAATGGGACCAGCTACCATAGGTGGTTAGAAGCCGATTAAGACTATACCTCCAAAACGAGTTCCTCTAATCTTCTGCTCGATGTACGAGTAACGAACGAAAGAATGAAAGAAAAGAAAAGATTGATTTGGGGCGGTACCCACTCCAAAAGAACTAAAAAAAGGCATAGCATCTTGCATAACCCATCTTCTTACTGGGCTTTTAGGCTCACGTATTACATGTGGTGTAGGAAACAAGATGATAATGTCTGGAGCAGAGGAGGATGTTTTTCCCGTGGAGCCTGTGGAGTATCTAGACGAATCGCAACCCAAGTAGATGTATAGCTCAGAGGACTTCAGTGTTTTGAAAGGATTTGATAACAGACACGTTTTGTAAAATATTAACTCCTACTCTAACTCTAAAACTGTGTTTTGAATATTAATTTGGTTTATATTTTTAACCCTGAACTTATTTAATGCATTTACCATTTTCCGCTTACTCTGAAAGTACGGTGGTAACACGGGTTGTTACATATATATATATATATATATATATATATATATATATATATATATGCATGGTTCATGAGCTGGTGATTTCTTAACATATTAGGCCTTTGCATTGTTTTCAATGAATTCAGTAAATGAATGTCTTGTTTCCTGTTAAATGTTTTGTATATATATTCATGAACTGTACATGACATCCATGCATCATAATTAGAGCTTATGAAATTATGACATAATGCATGACATGCATAATAAATGTAAATAGGCGTGTGAGGGTTCGAGAGATTTGGTGACGGTCCATTGGTGGCGACACCATAGGATTATCTCCCCATCGGAGTGATAGTTAGCCACGTGGACCATAGGATGTATCACCTTCTCTTGTTCCATAAATCCTCAATGTCTTAAACAAAAGAGAATAGTGACAGTCATCGGTGGTGATGCTATAGGATGTATCTCCTCGTCGGAGTGACGGATAGCCACATGACCATAGAATGTATCATTTCTCTCTGTATACTAGAAAAGATAGGTTCTTTTTTGTAACGCATCACATGAGCACGCATGAGCATTTGCATTGCATTCCATTATAATTCTTGCTACGCGTTAAGCACATTGTTTTATCCCGTGATGTAGGTGATTATTATGAGACATGTGACATGAAAATTGAGGAGGAGGCATTTCAGGACGATTTCTTGGATTATCAGCCGGGTTCAACCTAATGGTTATGACTCGCAATAAACAATGTTGGTTATTTTGAACAATTAACTTCGGATTTTGAATATGGTAAACGTTTTGTAACCATGAACTTTTGTTGGAAGTATTGAAACTATGTTTTGAAAATTTATCATCTATTTTCGCTCATTTTACTCTGATATGCTTTTGAATGAACTTTCTAATACACGTTTTAAATAAATCAAAGAAAAAAAATTTTGGCTAAAAATGAAAGTAAGAAAAAGGTTTAATAACGCGGGGCGTTACAATTGTCCATGGTATTTGTCACGCGAATTGAAGGTTGGGTCTTCTCTGAGTTTTACTTGCCTAGCACCCTTTTCAATTCATGGGCGGTTGTGTTGTTGTAGAGCTACACTCGTCGGTAACCCTTGTCAATTTGAATCTAACAGGTTGATAGTCACTGAGTAATTCGTTGCCGACAATCTTATCTGCTATTTGATTTTACAAATGATGTCGTTTTCTGGTTTTCGTATTGCAGACACATTTTTACTTCAAACTCATGAGGTGTTGCCATCTACGAACTGTCGTCTTTCTATGTTGTGTGTTGGAAGGGTCCTTGTGTAACCCTCCTATTTCACTGAAGCTATTTTTAAATGAAAAACGATGTATGCCTATTTTCATATATAACTGTCTATGTATACATAATGTTTTAATAAATGTCTTATTGATGGCTCATTGAGCCAATTTTAAATTAAATAGTAAAGAGATTTAAATGCCTTGAAACCCATATACGATAACAAGAACTATTAAACCATGGTTTTCTGAAAGAAAGGTAAAACCAGTTTTTCATGTTTTGCATTTAATATAACTTATCTACTGAGTTAGTCACTTATTTCAAACAACCTCTTCCTCTTCCAGGCAATGACAAGAGTGGCTAGGAGCGCCATGAATGGAAGACTTTCTGTGACGACCCGGTTTTTCTTTTCTTTTAAAAATATACAATAAATTTAAAACTTTTATAATAATAACTTAAATTGCTATTAAATGAAATCAGAGTTTTCTTCTAAAAACCGAACGTCAAATTCTCTCTTATAATCGTTACTTAAACCATGAATATATATGAGTATAAATCATTTTCCTTGAAAACGTAGCGGAAGCTTAAATAAACCATTTTAGAAATAACTAAATTACATTTATAATTACAAAACTAATTGCTCTTTAGTCTTTTGCTCTTTACCATTAAGTCTTTAACCTTTAGCTTTGAACTTTGCCAACCACGTTGATCGACCGTGTAAATTCTTCATCAACCGCTTCTCTTTTAAATAAAGCATATTATCACGAACACCTACACCACAAGTAGACACTGTAAGCCTAAAAAGGCTTAGTAAGGAATTGGAAAACAAACAAAACACAACAAATGCCTCTAACTGGTTATGTCAGAAAGGAATCCATCCAACCGTTCTTTACTCATTATTATATCTTATAACTCGTAGATCGAGTTGGGAGATTAGAGAACCCTAGCAGGCAATGAGGGGAAACTCGGCATCTAACACCCTAGAGTAGACAAGCTTTTCAATCCCATGGGCGGGAAGTTCTTACATTTGGTGTACCGAGTCTACCGATTAGATCCGAACCATTAACCTGGTCGCTAATTCCCTTACGTACTTTATTAATCATTTTCTTCTCACATCATGAATACCAACTCGGCCGTGGTATTTCCTAAGGGTTTCTAAGACCATGAACCCTTAACTTAGTGACTCTAACAAGCTATCTATGCAAATAAACACCCAAGATGCCATAGAATTCATCTGTACAGACAATCACGGAATCAATCTCTACAAGCCATCATTGAACTACAATCTAATTTATCAAGGAATGAACTATGGCAACAAGCACAGAAATATAATCACTTCATTTAAAACATTCAACAAAATTAAACTAACCGTTTTCATGATTTTGAAAGTAATTAACACGGAACTAAGTAATTAATACAATTGATCATGCTTTACCTAAAACTAAGCAAATTACACAATTTATCAAACTAAGCAACTCATACAATTTATCAGGTTTTAAATTAAAACTAAACAATTCAACAATTACTATACTTTTCATGTTTAGTTTAAAAACTAGTAATTAACAAGTTACTATGATTTTCATGCAACTAAGCAAATTAACAAGTACTACAATTTTGCATGCTCAAATTAAAGCTGAATAATTTAATACCATTTAGCATGCTTGATTTGAAACTAACTAAATTAGTTAAATTATTATGCTTAAATTAAAACTAAGGAACTAGTACAATGTATCGTGCTTTCAATAACTAGAATATCAATCAATTTAACAAGTAGTATCACATACAAAATATATAAGTTGAAGCACAACTACTAAAGAAAATATAAAAATTGAAGCACAAATACTAAAGGTGAGAAATCAACATAAATCATGTTGAAAATTAATCTAACCAGTCCCAAACTCCAAATGGAGTTGCATACTATAAAACAATCACTAAACTAACTACAAGAGTTCAATAAGAAAACATATTCAACAAGAATTCAACCTTGAAAGACAAGCAAGGAATACACAATTTAGAAAACAAACAAAGAACACATCAATAGTCTCAACCTATACTTGTGGGTAGGGCTTAAGTTGCCAAAACCTACAATTTCTTACCGTTTGATGATCCTAAAACAGGGACAGCAACTTCGGTTCAGCTCCACAGTTCCATCACGCACAGCAAAATAACAACTTCCGGCATCCAACAAAATTCCAACAGTTGCTCCAACTTCAATTATGGCTTCATGGCAGCAGCTTCATCTCCACTTATGACAACATCTCAGCTCCTGGATGGTAACTCCATCTTCGTCCTCCAGAAGAAAAACCACAGCTCACTGCCAATTTATCTTCCAACAAGCCCGACAGCCACTTCAATTCGTCTCGTCTCTTCTTCAATTTGCCAACCAAGTGTTGTCTCTCTCTTAATTCTGCCAGCCACTCCAGTGGGCTCCCCATTGTGTCAACAGAGCACACAACTGGAAAGGTGGACATTTCTTCACCCCAGATTCGAACCCAACAACAAGCTGGACCAAGACCTTCAGCCGGTCCAGCTTGAACCATCATTCCCCCTGCCACTCGACACCGTACGAAAGCCAACAACCGGTCAAAACGTGAAGGAGAAAAAGAGTCGACTGCCTTACCTCAAGCCGACGCTAGGATTTCGCCAAACGTCCCTCGGCTATGCCTTGCATGAAGCCGGAATTCGTCGTCGGCGAAACCTCCGATTCCGAGCCCCAAAATCGCGAGCCCTCGAGCCCTAGCCATCAACGTCGCTCCACCTCGCATCGCCGGACGTCGCACACCGCTTCGAGCTCGCCCGTCGCCGTTACCGTCGCCGTCCACCGTTTGTCGTTCGTCGTCGCACGGCCTCACTCCCTCGATCTCCCTCTCGGTCTCTCTCCCCTGTCTCTCGGTTTTTTCCTCCTGCGTGGCCATTTCTTTTTTTTTTTTTTAATTTATTTATTTATTTTATTAAATCTTTTATTAAAAGAAATACAATTAATCCCAATAAAACTTAATTAATTTCTTAATGTAAAACCGTTAACTTAGTCCTTAATATGAAATAATTATAACTAATCCCAACATTATAAATTAAATTCATTAGATTAATATTTATTTAATTACAGTAAATTCTATTTGATCTCACTACATGGAATTCTTATGAATACATCGTTCTTAATACCCCGATAATTATAATTACCTAATTAAAATATCGGGGTGTTACACTTTCTTGCTTCGTATTTTCTTCATAGTGTTTTAGTTTTATATTTATTTTATGCACTATTTTCTTCGTATTTAGTTTTAAATTTCTATTTATTTTATGCACTATTATTTTTGTGATTTCTACGTGGACCTTAACCCAATTATTTGGGTTTGTCCTTGAAATCATACTTCTTCCTATGATAACCTAGGTTTAGGCTGGGTGATCAGATCCTCTTCTAACATTGGGATTCTTGATCCGACGTCTCTATTAAATCCGTCTCCCGGTCATGACATGCAATCTCTACCAAGACCCCAAACAAGTATATGAGATGATCTTTAGAAGATAGAAGCTCCCAATACCAAGACCCCAAACAAGTATATGAGATGATCTTTAGAAGATAAAGCTCCCAATACCAGACAAGTTATTGCAAATGAAATTAAGCTTTTGAATACCTTTCTTGCTGTGTCTCCGAATCTCTCTCCTCTCTCTCCGATCCTCCTCTCTCTCTCTCTCTCTCTCTCTCTCTCTCTAGATAGCAGAAGCAGAGTTGTAGCAGACGGTTTGAGACAGATATGAGTCAGTAAAAGAGGCGTACAATCCACTCATGAGGAATCGATTATACCTCTGCCAAAGACAATAGTCCGGATTGAGTTATTGTGAATATACTATGTATACCACTGAGACATTTTTGGGCAGGTTGTGCAGCTGGATAGCGCTGTCTAGATAGCAAAAGCAGATTTATGGTCGACGGTTTGAGCCAGAAAGGAGTCAGTAAAAGCGGGGAACAGCCAATTCTTGAGGAATCGATTGTACCTCTGCCAAAAGAGAATAGTCAGGATTGCGTTACAATTGATTGTTGTCTAGAAGAAGCTATGATGGCCCTGATACCAAGTGAGAACATGAAGAAGACGACGTAGAAGCACACTTGTGAGGATATACCACATTGACAGGAGAAGCACACCAGGGAGGATATACTACCACGTTCAATCTCAATTCAATTCGTCATCAGCTTTCCACACACAATACACATTCAGCCTCGCTATGGATCCACATTTTTAAATAATAGGAAAAGCACGTGAAATGCAAGCAACATTAAAGATTCCTTCAATGGCATAAATTTCCATAACAAATTCATACGATCTCAAGCTGACACTAAAATTCTCATACAATAACTATCCACATTAAAGTTTCCAGAGAGCAAAAAACCTTCAATTACAACTTGTTTTTCAAAAATAATGATATAATAAAAAGGAGCATTACAAACAATACCCCTAGGAAAAAAAACCCGGTTGAACCATTGGTGTTGCAGTGCAAGAAATTTCCTTCCGTCCAACAAATGCAGAGGGTCAAATGAGCCTTCGATACCAAGCTACACACATCTAATTATGAAGCCTACGGGTGAATCAAGCCCATGCATATATACCCCCTCCTCCTTTGGACTAATATCTTGCTCCGCATCAACAATTGAGTTCATAGTACACATGACACAAAAAAAGCCAAGTAAAGGGGAAATCACTAACCATCAGACATTTTAACGCTCAGAAGCACTTCCTGTGCACAATAGATGGGCCCGACTCATCATACTCACCCTTTGAGATCCACATCTGCGTAGCAGAAAAACATTGATGTCAGGCCTGAGCAAACATATCGTAAACTTATATAACATCAATGTAAAATCACTCAAATTACCTGCTGGAATGTGCTGAGCGATGCGAGGATCGATCCTCCAATCCAGACACTGTATTTCCTTTCTGGTGGTGCAACAACCTTAATCTTCATGCTGCTAGGAGCAAGAGCTGTGATTTCCTTGCTCATTCTGTCCGCAATTCCAGGGAACATAGTTGAACCACCACTGAGGACAATGTTTCCATACAGATCTTTTCTGATATCGACGTCACACTTCATAATCGAATTGTAGGTAGTCTCATGAATTCCTGCAGCTTCCATTCCAATGAGAGATGGCTGGAAGAGGACTTCAGGGCAACGGAATCTCTCTGCTCCAATCGTAATTACTTGACCATCAGGCAATTCATAGTTCTTCTCAACAGAGGAACTACTCTTTGCAGTTTCAAGCTCCTGCTCATAGTCAAGAGCAACATAGGCAAGCTTTTCCTTCATGTCACGGACAATTTCCCGTTCAGCAGTAGTTGTAAACATGTAACCTCTTTCTGTTAGAATCTTCATCAAAGCATCTGTAAGATCACGACCGGCCAGGTCCAGCCGAAGAATAGCATGAGGAAGAGCATAACCCTCATAGATGGGAACAGTGTGACTCACACCATCACCAGAGTCCAGTACAATACCTGTTCAAAAGATGCAATTCAACCACTTGACAATACTACAAATGTGCAAGATCGAAATATAAATCATAGAATATATCATACGAACCAGTTGTACGACCACTTGCATACAGAGATAGAACAGCCTGGATGGCAACATACATGGCAGGGACATTGAAGGTTTCAAACATGATCTGTGTCATCTTTTCTCTGTTAGCCTTGGGGTTAAGGGGAGCCTCCGTGAGCAGTACTGGGTGCTCTTCAGGGGCAACACGAAGCTCATTGTAGAACGTGTGATGCCAAATCTTTTCCATGTCATCCCAATTGCTGACTATTCCATGCTCAATGGGATATTTCAAGGTAAGAATACCTCTTTTGGACTGAGCTTCATCACCCACATAAGCATCTTTCTGCCCCATTCCAACCATAACACCAGTGTGTCTAGGTCTCCCCACAATACTGGGAAAAACTGCTCTGGGAGCATCATCACCAGCAAATCCAGCCTGCACATGGCAAATAGACAATCAAGTTCCACTATCGAAAACAGGTGAATCATAACCTTCAAATGGGAACTGTTTCAATGTGATTGGCAGAAGGCTGGGAACTAACCTTCACCATGCCAGTTCCATTATCGCAAACAAGTGGCTGAATATCCTCACCATCGGCCATCTTTTACAGAACCTGCAAGACAAATTAAAGAATATGAATTGTATGTTTACTATTATTAACACCTAACTACTTTCCGTGACAACACTAAAAATGTCATTAAATTTTACACATTTTCCCTGATAAAAAATTGCATTAGCATCTTAATCTCTTAACTTAATAAACTATGCCTATATTTATAATCTGTAAGTTCTGATTTCATTTCTTAACAATATAAAAATTTCAAAGTAAACGGACATCAAGGAAGAAAATGTAACTTTACTACAATGTAAAGGCGAGCAACATAGGCATATAATTAGGATAAACAAAAAAGAGTTCCACAAGAAATGTGATAGAATATAGTAGTCGAAAGATGATAATGCTCAAGTAACCTTAGCAAGGAAATAATCCAGGATCCAAGTCAAAATGAATAAATAACAGATCAGAAAAGATGTTTCCAAAAATCACAAATCAAACAATGCTTAAGAATAAGCAAAGAAAGGAACAACCAGCTTGTTTAAGAAATGACACACGAAACAAAATTTGAATGTAATAAATTGAAGATTCCTGATCAAAATGTAGATCTCGGCAATAAAAGGCACAAATACGTATTCAGATTGAGCCAAAAGATGAAATCAGTAGCTATTGTCCAATAGATTCGATCAGTCAAAAATGGATCCATCCATCACAAACGACAAAAAGAACTATTGAAAAAAATTCCGATGATACGTCGTCGTCATTCAGAATCAACTGAAAACCAACACATCAGCAATCAAGCTTAATCACATAAAAAACAATGAAGAAAGAACTGCAACATAATTCTTTCATTGGTACGTAATCGAAGACAAAGCAGATCCATGACGGAGGCGATTGCAGCCCATCAAGCTAAAATAAAATCCAAATTGAAATCCAACAAGAAATTACGAACATAGAAACCAGATCGAAATCCACGTCTACCTTTGATTGCAGAGAGACAAACGATCAAAGAGAAGATAGAAGACTTGTAAGCCAACTTACAAGCAAGCACGAAGGTAGGCTCTCTCGCTCGCTCTCTCTCGAAAAAGGGTATTTATTTACGTTGAAGAAATGAAATGCAAAGGAAATGAAGATGAAATGCAGGCTAAATTAAGAAATTTGAAGGGAAACGGAGGAATCATTTCGACCACGAGGCTGCTGGCTGACAGCCTTTACCATCTCCATGTTCTCCTCGGGATCTGGTATGGAACGTTCTCTGATTTCATCTCAGCCGTCTGATTTCCCCTACAGTGATTCTTTTTGTTTCCCGACGACCGAACCCGGTTTTCACTGTTAGCTCGGTCGGCTTTTCATTCTCTATTGTTTTGCTTTTTTTTTTTTTTTGTTTTTTTGGTGGGGAACTTCTTCAAATTTTCAAATTTCAAACTTGGTTGTTTCGTGTCAATGTTACAAATTCATTAAATTTTGTCCCACTTTAAGTTAAGTTTCTTTTTTAATATATTTTTTTATAGGTGTTATATTAAAAATATCTAAAAAAACTATTTGTTCTATTTGATAATATTCTCGTCAATTTAAGTCTCTCCCATTTCTTTTACACCGAACAACACTGGACTTAAAGAATTAGTCTTGTTGTAATAGCATTCGCATGGATGATTCTCGATATAACTTCTCTTTTTCTATTTTTTTCACTACTTCATTACATGAAAATATTCATTAAAGAGAAATTAACAAAACAACTACTATACTATGGAATCAAAGACAAGTCAGTCACTTAATAATTTTCGCTAATAATTTAAACACTGAAATATAAGAAATAGACAACGCAAATATCACCGTTACTTGTTGAAAAAAAAAACATTACTGCGAAAATGAGGCGAAAACATTACTCTCTACAATTCTAATTATACTTCAGTTTTATGCTTAAATCACAATATTTGAAGTAATCTTACTTCGAAGACAATGCCAGGAAGCTCCGACATGGTTGTCTCATAGTTGAAAACAATTCTCACGTTTTCAATTTTTTCGAAAACGTTGTCGAACGTTGGCATAACTCACCCTGCCTCTTGATTTCACTCATCCAGTTTTCATCACCTCTTCTCTTTCCTTTTCTTAGTCTGTCCTCATTGTCCAGTTTTCATCACCAATATCTCAATTTGATTTGTGAAGTGAAGGTCCTTCTTTCGAACAAATTTCATTTTGGCTCTGAGAGTCCATCAATAGTGAAGGTCCTTCTTGAGGTACTATAACCTCCTCTTTAAGTGGCTCTTTTGCCGACACGAGTTCTTACACCGCCATAACACCATATTGTGCATGCAACAGTTAAGTGCATGTAAGCTCTGGATTCCTTGATAAATAGTGAAGCTTTTTAGTTATTTGTTGTAACGAGGATTGTATGTCACACAGTTGGGATCGTTGACTCTTGGAAAAACTCTTCTTGGATGGGGAGGGTGGTGGTGAAGCTGGGACCATTTTGGTAAGCTTCGGAGCATATCTGCTTCTCAAAATTCTCTTCATCAAACCCCAAGTGCTAATGGCATTATCTCCATTTCTTTTTCGGTTAATAATCAAATTGTTCCACCATCTTGAAACTTGCCCCATGAATCTTGATGAAGCTAACTTTACTCGGGCCTTTTCTGAAGAAAAACCACTGTGGAATATTTCTTCCATCTCTTCTTCCTAATCCAAATAAGGAAAACAGATTCTAACTCTTCTTCTTCATCACTGTAATATTTTGCATACTAGCAGCCTCTTTTCATTATGTAGAATGGGTAAGAACACGAAAACATGATAGATCGTCTCTGTCAAAAATAGGCGGAACATGATTGAACGGCTCAGTTAAAAATAAGCAGTATAGGATTTAACGGTTCTAATAAAAATAGGTGGAACTAGATTGATCGTCTTTCATAGGCTCTAATATCAAATGATGCATCATCCTCGTAGTTAGAACACCTAGCTGAAACAATCTCAACAATATTTAAACTAATACAAAAATAAAATAAAATAAAAAACATAAAATTAAGCGAAGCTCGTGGTGTATCACAACTACTGAACAATTTTCGCTAATAATTTAAATATTGAACTATGGGAAATGGACAACGCAAACATCACTATTACTTTTTGAAAGAAACGTTACCACGAAGATGATGCAGAAACATTACTCTCTGCAATTCTAATTCTACTTCACTTTTATGCTGAAGTCATAATAATTGAAGCAATTTTACCACGAAAACGATGTCGAGAAGCTCCAACATGGTCTTCTCATTGTCAAATACAATTCTCACATTTTCATTTTTCTGAAAACGTTGTCGAACGTCAGCATGACATGATGACGGTATTAATTGTGTAATTAAGTTGTTTTATTTGTGTTTGTTGAAATTGCATAAATATGTTATATTATTCATTGAAAATACCCTTTATACGAGTATTAATATTATTAATATGTTTACCTAAGTTCTTGTAGTATATAGGATAATCATTGGGACTTAGAAGATTGAATTTGGACAAAATGGGAAGAGGAGGTCGACTAAATAGGCGAGGAGGTCGACCAAAATTAGACTGCATGAAGGAAACGGTCGACCAATTGATTGACCGGGAAATGTCTAGATTGCTCAACGGTTTGCAACGAAAGAAAAGGTCGAACAATTGCTCGACCACTAGAAGCATAATGAAGAAAACGGTCGACCGCAAAAGTGATAGATTGCTCAACCTTATGCCGTGAAGGAAAAGGTCGACTATTTGCTCGACTGCATAAGCATCCATGAAGAAAACGGTCGATCGAATGATCGATCGATCTCTATTGCACTTTTCAATGGCTCTCTTCCAACAGTCAAAAAATGGAACGTATAATCCAACAGCTAGAAAGTAGCCAACCGGACAAGGGGTGGTCGACCGCCATAGCCGTTTTTATAAATAGAGCCACTCCAAAGCTCATTGTAATAAATCGGGAATTTAGGTGAAGCCTTGTGTCACGACCCGGAGACGGGCCTAACAGAACCACCGGGTCAGGCGACCCGATTCTTGTAGAGAACCCAATCACCCAGCCCAAGGCGTGTGTTTAGCGGAAGATTTATA
Organism: Begonia loranthoides; assembly: GCA_022433065.1. Lineage (NCBI taxonomy): Eukaryota > Viridiplantae > Streptophyta > Magnoliopsida > Cucurbitales > Begoniaceae > Begonia > Begonia loranthoides. The sequence continues at coordinate 9,476,290 of CM039473.1, forward strand.
AGCAATTAATTCAGCACAAAGGGTATGGGCCTAGGTCCGAGTAATGATCACGAGAAAAATAATGGTACATAAACTTAAAATATAATCCAAGTATTGTTCAACAAATCCAAACCAAACTGTGTTTAAAGTTTACAGACCCAAATGTAATATTTTCACCAATGATGATAATCACTCAATAGAAATAAAGGAACGCTTCAGCTCCTGATCCTCAGCTACTCTTGCCTTTACCTGTAGTTTTGGGGAGGAGTCGTTTGGGGTGAGTAACTAACTCAGTAAGGTATGACTATACTAGATGCACCTCATGCAAAACTGGTTTTTCAATATTTTTCATAAACAAGGTAATATTTCATTTTCCCGTACATGGATTTTTTAAATCGCTTCAAAACTTTTCACCATTTTATCAAACCGGCCCATGGGCCATCGATGAGGCTTTTATTTCAAAACCTGCCGTATACATAGACCGCTATACCTCGTAAAATAGGCCATCATCATTTTCCAACTTGAAAATGTCATCAGTGAAAAGGGGTGGCCACTCATGGACTCACCCGCCACACAGCAGAGAAGAGGTGGTCACCCGTCGATGACAACACCTTATGAGGCAGGAATAATGACTACGATCCGAAGATTCCGTACGTCATCCGAGTTGTTGGCGCACCTGGCTGCTCTACACAACTCGTATAATCGTATAATAAAATAAAACGGATACGGTTGCTCGCTATATGTCGACTTATTTAACAGCTAAGATACCTAGAGGCTCCAAATCAACGAGGGTTGCCGACGAGTAAACTCGGTCGTCCACCCGTCAGATGGAGTTGGTACTTAGGTTAAAATAAGTCTCAGTGACTGACAACCGTCTGATCCGTGTGACAAAAACCCTGGCCAGGTTTAGGGGCTTTCGACCCTAGGAGGCGTCATCACCCTCTCATATTGTTTACGACTTTCAGGGCTTTCGACCTGAGGACACGTCACTAATGCCCCGATCTGTTGTCGCACGTCAAACAATTAACCTTCACGCAGCAGAAGGTATTAAGGGGATGGCTAACCCAACCCACAACAACTGCACAATAAATTTCAAACAATGTACGAAGGTAACTGTGGAAAACATACTATCAATAAAAACTGATGTGCTGTCGAACAGTCCCCGTCATTTTTCAGGTGTGGTATTCCACAAAATAATCTTTTTTTTTCTTTAAAACGAGGTTGAACGCAATATAATTCAAGAGGTATAGAAATCCCAACCTTTTTGACGTTCTTTACGATTAAGCGAAGCAACTACCTCCTCTTGAATGATAGCACACCTGCCATAGTCGTCAAAACCTGACAATGGCATAAATGCGAAAAATCCATAAATAATCCTTGAGAATAAACGGAGGATTCTACATTGAGAATAAGGAGCCCAACCGACGTATAACAACTCATCTAAAATCCCCAAAGAAACTTTCAAACTTTATCATTTGATACTAACAATGTCTCTTTCAAACAACTCCCAATCCTTAACTCAATTTATTATTTCACAACAATCATGCTCAATATCCATCTCAAATTTGAATCTCCATCTACAATTTGATATCCATATTCAATATTGCAGACAATCAAGTTAGAATCCTCAAGTTCACAAATTAAGAAACTTGAACCATAACACATCACCTCTCCAACCCATTACTAAAACTTTAAGCTTATATTATCATACCTAATAATGAAATGGATAGCATATATTCTTAGAAAAAGTCCTTAGAATTTATCCACGCTCAAAATTTAATCTAATCCCAACATGAAGCTTAAATCACCATCCTTTTCAACAAAACAAGTACCAATATCTCACAACAATAATCAGATCCAACAACTATATGTGGGCATAGACAATACAGCTACGTTTCTAGCAGATCAGTCTATGCAAAATCCAACATAATTTAAAGATCAATCTTTACAGAACCCAACCCATTTATTTTCAGGATTAGACAGAACCAAGCCATATTCAAGAATCCATCCCTCAATCTAAAAAACCAAACAAAATCATTCATATACCAAATAAATTCCTACATTGAACTCAGTCCAAAATGGCAACAAGAAATCCAACTAAAACCACGAATAACTCTTAATCAGAACAAATTCACATTCAAGAGCAAAAATCAGAGTAAGTATCTAGCTCACCCAATAGATCAAAATAGAACTGAGGGTTCTATTTTCACCTGAATTGGATCCAGAGCTGCTGTCGCTGGAGGTCGTCTCCCCGGAATCCTTCAATCGACCACTGTGAACCCAAAACACAGATCTCCCAACAACTTCTCAAAAAAAAACTTAACATTGGAATAAAACTAGGATCGAAAAATCTCACCCACCGAACAGATCGGAGTCTGTTCGTCTCCTGAATCAGAAAACGGGTTCGGCGTCGGAGCTCCCGTCACAGATCCGAGATCGCCGCTCATCGCAGTCGGAGGGACTGCTGGAAATCGAGTTCCCTATCTCGGCTGGCGTCGTTAGTTCACGCAGCTCGTCCTTCGTCGCACTCGGGCGACGTTGTCTGCTCGGACGTCGAGCGAGTTGTTCGCTACCGCGGTTCTCGCTGGAGAAGCCATCTTCGTTGTCGGCCATACATCGTCTCAACGCTCCCTTTCGCCGGTCATTGTCGTCGTCTCGTCGTCGGCCGGTTTTGGTCGCCGGGAGTTGCCTCATCTTACTGCCAATCCCTCTCTCTCTCTCTCTCTCTCTCTCTCTC